>OU342741.1:92825083-92985705 GCA_910589775.1 Avena eriantha
TCAAGATCATCTATTTGTAATTCTGCATGTTGTGTTTGCGGGGATCCGATGGATATTGAGATGCTATTTCAGATTGATTATTGATTCTATCATGTCTTTGTTATTTGTGATCTTGCATGCTTTCCGTTGTTAGTAGCTATCTTGGCCAAGTAGATGCTAGTAACTCCAAGAGTTAGTATTTATGCTCAATAGTGGGTTCATGCCTCTAGTAATCTGGGGAAGTGACAGAAATCTCTAAGGTACTAGATGTGCTGCTGCTACTAGGGAGAAAACAACAATCATTTGTTCATAGAACAATCATATTGTTTACTTTACATGCAGTTCGTAAAGCAATAATCTGTTGCTTGCAACTTAATACTGGAGGGCGTTCGGATGATAACGTGAAGGTGGATTATTAGTCATAGATGCAGTTGGATGGCGGTCTATGTATAATGTTGTAATGCCCAATCAAGTTCCAAAGGAGTCAAGATGATTAGTATATGCATGTATTGCTTTCTCGATGTTTGTCAATTACCCGCTGTAATTTGTTCACCCAGCATGTTATCTATCTTAAGGAGAGCCACCTCTAGTGAACTATGGATCCCAGTCCTTTTCTTTACATACAATCTACAAACTGTTTACTGCTTTGTGTTTACTTTCTGCAAACCATTACTTGTGTTCCATTCGATATGTTTAATCCTTCGTTTTTAGCAAAATACGGTGAGATTGACAACCTCATCGCAAGTTGGGGACCGAGTTATGTGGTTGTGTTCTGCAGGTCTCCACGTTGCTACTAGCACCGGTAGTGCGCCCTGCAAAGGCTCATCTAGCAACACCTTTGGGGTGTTTCCTTGCTCCTACTGGTTCGATTAAACCTTGGTTTCATAACTGAGGGAAACTTGATGCTGTGCTCATCATACCTTCCTCTTGGGGTTCCCCAACGAGCTTGTTAATACACGAGCCATCATGGTGCCATCTACAACAGAATTTACAAAGTTTATTTAGACTAAGTTTATGATAGATTGAGTTCAACTAAACTCCCACTCAAAAACAACATCCCTCGTGTCTTTTTGGTGATTAAATGAACCAAATCCACTACACCAAGTCCGATCATCACATGAGTCGGTGTAGTTTCAAAGGCGAGCATCTATATGGGCATCATATCAACTATATGACTCATGCTTAACCTTTTGGTCCGTGTTCCGAGGCCATGTCTGTACATCTAGGCTCGCCAAGTAAGAACCTTAGTACTCGCGTGTGTAAAACTGTCTTACACCCGAAATATGATCGTGGATTCAAGTACACCTAATCATCACGTGATGTATTGAAGCGGCAAAACATAATTGTGCGTACTTAAGGAAGAACACATTTTTATCTTGATATTTAAATGAGGGATCATCTTATGACGCTACTAAAACGCCAAACTAGCAGTATAAGATGCGAACATCATATGTGGAAAGTGAAATGATATGGTTCTTGCATTTGATCACTATCACATGCATCGTGGTATAATCTCTATCATTCCTTTGTGTGTAAGGCCAAGGTCTATGGAACTTACATGTTAAGTGTGTTGTAAGTGTATCAACTATACATCAACTCACAACAATACCATATCTTGACACAAGCCCAGCAATGATCCAAACTAGATGCCTCTAATTTATCAATTGCAAGTTTTACGTGGCTTAGGGCTTTCGAAGATAGAACCATTCTTACCTACGAACATGAACCACAACGATGACAACCAAATTATTAGCAACTCGTTGTAAATCAGATATTGACTATAGTAGGAGTGACAGACACCCGCCAGCCACGTATGCAAAACTAGTTGCATGTTAGTCGTGGAACCGGTCTGATGTGCGATGACATGTAAGGTTGGTCCGGGCCGCTTCATCCCATATGCCACCAATATCCAAAGTACATATAATAAGCAATAACATGATCATCACCGCCCACATACTCTTATGTGTTCTACCCGTGCAAAGCACCTACGCATAGATCATGCTCTAATACCACTAAAGGGTTCGCAGCATAGAAAACAAAAAAATTCCTACGATAAGAACTATACGCCAAGATCTATCTACTAGATACAAGCAACGGGTGGATATACATCCATGGAGAACTTACCCTCGAAGACAACAATTTTTTGTTAACGAGTAGGAACTCGTGGATGATGTAGTCGTACGCTTGCCGATCTCAAGATCGTGTGGAAGTCCTAGCGCCGCAAAACAGCGGCACATCCGCACTCGCACACACGTTCAGGCCACCGAACAACCTCCGCCTCGTCGCTCTAGCGATGCAGCGGAAGCAGCAACTCCTTCTAGACGAAATGCCGCCGGGAACATGTATCTCGCTAATCCGAGACCATGGGGGAATAATTCTAGAGGGGGAGAGACATCCTTCACAAGGAGGTGTGTGGAAGAAGGGTGAGCGGGGTGGCCTTTTATAGGAGGAGGGGGTACCCCTCCCATGGCCGGCGCCCCATGGAGGTGAGCCCTCACCTCCCCCATTCATGTGGTGGTAACCCCCTCCACATAAAAGTGTCCCTTAACATTCCTCTTTAAAGTCTTTACTTTAAATGCATTAAATTTCTCCAAATTTAATGCTCTCTCATTTAATAAAACTCTTTTATTAAATTTATTCAGAATTTTTTTAATTACTCTAATTAACAAACATTCACATAAAACCCCCACAACTTTTCAATATTACATGCAAAACCAATTTCAGCAATTTCACCCGAAACAGTTTCGGTGTCTATTGAAATAATTCCAGCGCTTTGTAATTCATTCGTTTGAAACACATTTTCTCCAACTGGTGTGTGTGTCACCCTACGGTTCGTGAATAATGCAGACATGATCGAGACCCCTCTCAGATCAATAATCAGAAGTGGGACCTGGAGATCCATACTGACTCCTACACATTCTACGATGACTTCTATGATCGTGAGAACCTTTAACGCTAGTAACTAAATCCCTTTGTCTCGCGATATATTACATGTCCGAGATTCGAGCATCGGTATCTCCATACCTATTTTGATCTTGTTACCAACATATACTCTTTTCTTGTTCTCGTGATATAACATTCTAGTGATCTCATCACTTGCTTACAAGCTAACCAATGTGATATCACCGAGAGGGACCAGAGTATATCTATCCGTCATCGGGATGGACAAATCCCACTCTTTATCCATGAGCTTCTACATAACACTTTCGTAGCACTGAACCCACCTTTATAATCACCCTTTCATGGTGTGACGTTTGATGTTATCAAGATACTCTTCTAGTGTTAGTGATTAACATGATCTCATGGTCTAAGGACTAGGATTACTTTGTTAGATGTTATAGCAATATAAACACAATGACTTTGATAGTAATGTTATAGTTCGGATGAATGTTCATCACATCATTCCACTAATGATCTGACCTCGTTATTAACAACATCCAATGTCCATGATAAGGAAACCTTGATCATCTTGTTAATCAACGAGCTAGTTAATAATGGAGCCATAACTAGGAACTTTCCTTTTGTTTATTAAACACACACGTATTAACATTTCCAAATTAATACAATTATAGCATGCAAAATAAACATCTATCATATACTTGTAATATGTATAATAACAACTTTATTATTGCCTCTCAGGGCATATTCCCTTTAGCTAAACTCCTTGAGGATTTTGAGCACCTCAAAAATGGCTCTAGGGTCATCAAGGGTGAGCTCATCAAACTCACCGAGTCACATGAGCAACTTAAATCCTCTTATTCAAAAGACCTTTCGAAGTTGCCCTCACCTCTTGTAATTAATTATGGTGCTTGTGCTACTAACTCTATTTCTTGTGAGGCATCTATTTTGAAGGAGAATATTGATCTAAAGACTCAACTTGCTTTGCTAACTAGCAAGTATGGGATCTTGGAAGAAAGTCATGGTAAGCTATCAAGCTCTCACGAGGATCTTCTAGCCTCCCATGATATGATAAAATTAGCTCATGAGGCTATTATGTCAAAGGTAACATCTAATGAGCCTCATGTGGACATTAGCACTACTTCTACTCCAAATGTCATATTGCCAAGTGCTAGTCCTTGTAATTCATCCACTCATGCCATTGCTACATCTTGTGATGAATTACATTACGTGCCTTGTTGCTCTAACAATGTAGCATCCACTTCCTCTAGTATTGTTGTTCACACTAACCATGTAGAGGAAATTAAAGAGCTCAAGGATCAAGTCACTTCTTTGAGAATGACTTGAAAAAGGGTCATAAAGGGAAGGCCACACTCAACAACATCTTGAGTGTGAAAAAAATCCCCCAATGACAAGAGTGAACTTGGATTCAACTCCAATATTAAGAACAAGTCCAATATCAAGTTGAAGCAGAAGGGCAACAAGAAAATGGGCCAAGATCAAATCAAGAATCCGGCCAACATTGTTTGCTTCAAGTGCAAGGAAGAAGGGCATCATGTTAAGTCTTACCCATTAAACAAGAAGCCCCTTATCCCGCAAACTCTATGAATGAAAATGTGGACCCCCGCGAGATACTCGGGGGATCCTTGCTAGAAATTTGTGTGTATTTGTTTCCGGTTCAGTTTTTCCGGCTCCGGCAACCCCTACCCGGGGGCTCGCCGGCTAGCCCGACCTGCTAAATCAATGAACCGGCTGAGTAGTGTGCAACAATGTAAGAGGCCCACTCTTCGTCTCAACTATGGATCGCAACCCGGCTGTCCGGCTAGCAAGAGCAACAGCCCGAGGCATCCCACATGAAAAACGGGGAGGAGATGCGACGGATCGGGTGTTCCAGCCTTGCTCCTAGTTTGAGATGATCCGGCTACTAAGCCCTCAGTACCATGCGCAATGTATTGTCAGCTCCCTTTGATTCTGGCTGCAAACCACAACCCGGCTGCCCGGCAAGGACGTAGCGTAAACAGCAGAGTGCACGGGAAAGTGTCTAAGTGTCGAGAGAAGCACAAGCTAGTTTTCAAAAACTAAAGCCATCCTCCGGTTAATAAGCAATAACTTAACCAACTAACCTATTAACAAATGGTCCTACATGTGTATTTGTTTAGTACGACTACATCGAGTCGGACTTCAAGGAGAAGAAGATTCGAAGTCCTTGCCTTCATCAAGTGCTCCGAATCTCGGGGGCTACAGCCACTGGGTGTGCTCGCGCACCCCCAGTGGAACCATGAAGTTCTGACCGGCTAAAGGGAGTTTAGCCGTTTATTTGGAGCCCAGGTGAGGGCAAGGGCAGGAAAAGAAAGAGGAAGATTTGAAGCACCTGGCTATGCCAGCTACTCCGAGTCTTGAGGGCTACACCCAGTGGGTGTGCTGGCGCGCCCCCACTAGAGTTGAAGATCCCCCAGCTAAAGGCGTTCAGCGGATATCTCCCGGATTGTGTTAGCCGGCTAGAGGCGTCTAGCCGGTCGAAGCTAAGGGCTTGAAGAAAAGAAAGAAGAATATTCAAATCACCTGTGTTGGGGACATACTTTCCGGGTATCCTCACTGACCAGGGTGGCCCACTTCGGGTTAGAGCTTTGCTTCATGGGCGGCCCAGTCATGGAGAAGAGACGGAGTCCAATCCGGCTACGAGAAGGCCCAGAAGACTTACCGACATAGGCCCATAGTGTTACTTGTAGTTCAAGATGTACTCTGTAACCGACTCTTAGTCAGAGCCAGATGGATCTCTCCTGTAAACCCTAGGCCAGATATCTATATAAGCCGTCCTAGGAAAAGCCTTTAGGGCACCCCTCACAATAGTCTACAATCTCAACTCGCACAGGCGAAACCCTTGTAACCCATATTCTGGCTCTGTCATATTACTGGATTACTAGCAGGAGTAGGATCCGTCTAAATCCGATGGATTCGAACCTAGGTAAACTTGTGTGCTCACCGTCTCGGAACACGTACGTCTCACACCCCTCTCTTCAACACACCAGTCATCAATCCGACGACAGTTGGCGCCCACTGTGGGGCAAGTGAGCTTCGGATCTGTGTTCCGAGCGGAATCTGCAAGAATCGGAATCGGTGAGACTATCACCGTCGGTCGCATCCTCTATGCCAGTGACGTCCCTCTCATCGTTCTCGACGAGACCTAGATTCCGGCTAGGAAGGCCGTGACAACCTATACCATCATGTCTTTCAGCGAGATCGATGTGTACATCGGATTTGCTGAACCTGTCCCACCCACCCCAGCGGTGATGATAGAGGCAGAAGAAATTTCTAGGTCCCTTTTGTCCGTGGAGGCAGCAGAGTTCCGGATCTTAGAAAACCCTAATCCCACCCAGCCCACACCCATTGCGGAGATAGTGGATAAATCCGAGCCTGAAACAGATCTTGCGGTTCATGTCGAATCTGGAGTGGATCTCCCTAGCGAGGTCGAATCCCATATCGATCCACCTGCTAAGGTCGAAATCTAGGAGGATCACAATAACAACCTTGTTTCCGGCCCTGCCAACGCCGGAACAGATCAACCGTTCTTGAGGCATACGTTGAGGCGCATGATGCTGCAAGGCGCAAACGTGGATGAGGTTCTCGAAACCATCAAGATCTTCGAGGAAGCCCATCAGGAGAGCCGCAACTACCTTAGGACCCACACATCGCTATTCGTCGGATATGTTGGATCCGGATCCGGCTCTGCCGATGCTGGAGACAACACTGACTCAGTGCTAGAGGCGATCAGAACAAACACAGACTTACCCGCATCCTCGGATGACTCGATGACATTAGCGGATTTCCAAAAATTCTCCGCGGAATACGAAGAGGAGTACAACTCCAAAGCTGCAGAAGAAGGAGAAGCCATGGATGAAGGATCCGGAGAAAACTCTCCCAAAGCGCAGGATGACATGGATATCAGAGATAATCCCGTGGTCCAGATGTCCAAAAGTACCGATCAAAGCTTGACTCCGGGAAATAGACCCAAAGCCGTCTTTGCTACCGGCGCTGCCAAGAAGGTAAAGAAGAAGAACAAGACCTTGGCAAAGGAACTGACAGTAGAGGAGGTGATTGCCGAGGAATATGAGGAAGACTCGGATGGAGCACTTATCCCAGACGAGCCCAAACAAGAGTCGGTGGATGGACACGTGGTCACCACAGGTGCCCGTAAGCTCATCCACGCTGCATTAACCACACCAATCCCTACTGCGGCAGAACTAACTGCTGCAGAATTGGACGAAAGGGCCCAAGCCCTAGAAGCACGTCGCCAAGTACTCCTAGATGAAGCCAAAAACATCGAGAGAGAGAGAGAGAGAGAATAAGCGCATGTCCAAGGCGGAGAAGCTCATCTCTCTACAACATTAGAAGAACCGGAAACGACATACACATGAGAATCAATTTCCGGAAGTACGTAAGGTTCTCTTTGAGGGAGATCCGGCGATGCCTCGGCTCGATAGCCAGGGAGATCTGGTGTATCTAATACCAGTGCAAAACACTGCCGCTGCTCGAGACATCCTGGCAAATAATCCAGGCCCGGAACAGGTTTGATTGGGCATCAAGCTACTCACCAAGGGTTTGGAACAACAGAAGGCCACGAAATCCGGAAGCGGAAAACTGGTCTGTCAATCTAACCAATGTCACACGGATCTGGCCTGGAACGATATAAGACCCCAACGGGCTCCGGAACAGCATCACCATTCCGATCATCGGGAAGACAACCACTCAAGAATCGGATCGTCAGGACAACATCACAGAGCTGCACATGACTGGCGCAACGTTGCTCTAGCCACCGAGCAAGAGGCGATCGCTGCCCTGTATCTGAGAAATACTCCCCGGCGAGAGTTGAACGATCGTAGGGAAGAAGACAAAGAAAAGCATCGGGAGAAGGACCGACAAAGAATGCCACCTCCTAGACATACAAACCATCCGACTGAACCCCACCGCAATGGAAATGACGAACGAAGGAATGACGGACACCATGCCGAGTCAAGCCGGCAGAGGGCTCATCATAATGAAGACCCTCCCCAAAGCCGAAATAATGGCATTCCAGACAGAGGCCGGCGATCAGCCGGAAACAATCCAGCTGCTCCACCCTCTCCACCAAGTAGCCATCACAACGTCTCCCAAGGAGGCCAAGGAGGGCGTCATGGCGGAGGAGGTGGTGGCTGAAGCCGAAGTCCGGCTCCAAGGCACCGCAGCCATAGCCGTCAATTAGGACAATCTCTATCCCCAAGTGACACAAGACATAGGATTAATTCCAACATAGAGGCACGGCGCTATGAAAACGATGATATATACATGGGCCCAAAATGCTTCGGACCACGCATAAGAGCAACAAAATTCCCAGAAGGATTCGCTATCTCAAGACACGTCCAACCCTACGACGGTGTAACTCGGCCAGATACGTGGCTCCAGGACTTTTTCCAAGATTGTTGCATCGCCAAAGGCGGAAACAGCCTGGTCGCAACCTGATATCTCCCACTCATGTTGCGGAACACGACACGATCATGGCTCAATGAACTTCCGGACAACACCATCCACAACTGGTATGACATGCAAAGCGCGTTCTTTCGGAATTTCAAAGGCACATATCGGAGGCCCTGTATAGTAGGAGACCTACAGCATTGCACCCAGAATGCCGAAGAAACTTGCCGAGATTATCTCGGACGATGGATCGACACTAAGAACTCCTGTGAAGGTGTAAATGACCAAACTACGATTGAAGTTTTCATTGCAGGACTCCCAATTGGTTTACTACGTCATCGCTTGAAGTGCGACAAGGTAACTGATTTGGGAGACATGATAGAAACAGCGAGCAAGTATGCAGATGTTGACGACGATGCAGAGGGATTACTGAACGCCCTAGTTGTGCCACAGTCAGCAAAACAACCAAATCAGCAAGCTCAGAAGCACAAGAATACCTCGGAAGAAAAAACCCAATGTGGAAACGGCAGTGGTCACTGCTACTTTCGGGTCTGGAGGACGAGGAGGGCACGGTGGTGGCCGCGGTCGCGGTCGTGGGACATCAAGTGTCCAGGGTAGAGGAGACCAGCAACCTGCTAAACCTACTCCTGGGCCGACATTGCCAATAACCCATGTGTGCATCACTTAGATGCCAATGGGGGCTCGTCTCACACAAATGCCGAGTGTCATTTTAATGACGACATCAAGAAAGATGATACTACTAGCTACAGGGCTAAGCGGAAGAAGGGAAAGAAGAATCCCGAAAAAGATAAAGAGACCAAGGAAGATTCCGACATGGAGAAAGTTGATGCTTCAAATCCCAAGCCGGAGGGAAAGAAAAACTTACTGACAAAGAAGGACACTTATGTCACCTTCCTCGGATCTCAACCAGCTAAGGTCAAGAAAGCAGTTTTGTATGAGCTCAACGTGATGATACGTCCATTTTGCATCACTATTCTATATCATAATTTACCATTATTCATTGATATATTTCATAGTAAGAGATGATACTTATGTTATTTTATCTGTTTTTGCATGGTTGATGACTTTTGGAGTATGGACCACTGCAGTCAGGATTCTGATGGAAAAGGTGTTGTTTGGAGGAAAAATTCGCGAAGATCAGAAAATCCGGGAAAATACATGGAAAATCCTATTTTTCTAGAAGACGAAGGAAGCCATAAGGGGAGGCTAAGATGGGCCACAGGGGGCCCACACCACCCCCTGGCACGGGCCACCCCAGGCCGCGCCACCAGGTGGTGTGGCCACCCTGGTTCACCCATGGCTCTCCCCTCTGGCGTATGTTATCCTCCCAAAACCCTAAGACTCGGGGAGTGACCATAGAAAGATTCCGCCACCTCTGCGGGGCGAAAAACACCGAGAGAGAAAGATCTCTCCGGCAGACAGAATTCTGCTGGGGGAATTCCTTCCCGGAGAGGGGAGATCGTCACCATCAACACCACCATCAAGCTGTACTTCATAGGGATCATCATCATCATCATCATCTCCACCAGCACCATCATCACCACCTCATACCGCTTTAACAATTGGGTTGAATCTTGCATAGTTCTTAGGGGAAACTTTCCCGGTGTTGATTACTCTTTGTAGTTGATGCTATTGAGTGAACCGTTGAATTATTGTTTATGTTCAGATTGTTATACATCATTATTCCATCTCTGATCATGATCCATATGATGTCTTGTGAGTAGTTCGTTTTGTTCTTGAGGACATGGGAGAAGTCATGTTGTTAGTAGTGGAATTGTGTTGAGAAAGATTCAATAGTTTGATATTTAAGTTATGGTGTACTTCTTCTAGTGGTGTCATGTGAACGTCGACTACATGACACTTCACCTATATGGGCCTAGGGGAATGCATTGTGTATTTGGCTACTAATCGTAGGGGTTGCCGGAGTAACATAAACCTAAACCCCCGTTAGGAAACCATTGCACAAGGGACGTCAGGGTCTTAGAGTTTAAAGTTGTGGTTAGGTTTCTACCTTAATTACTTTCTTGTAATTGCGGATGCTTGCAAGGGGTATAATCACAAGTATGTATTAGTCCTAGGAAGGTCGGTACATTAGCACACGTTCACCCACACAACACTTAGCAAACTAAAGAAGATTAATCAACTATATGAAGCGAAAGCACTTGACGATATTCCCGTGTGTCCTCGAGAACGTTTGGTCATCTTAAGTAATACAACCGGCTTGCCCTTTGCTAAAGAAAGGATTGGGCCACTTGCTGCATTTATTATTATTGTCTTTTATTTACTCGTACTTTATTTACCTGCATTATCAAAAACCCCTAAAATTCGTTTGCTAAGTATTTGCAGAGAATTCCTGTTCCAAGCCACTAGCCAGCACCTTCTACTCCTCGTTGGGTTCGACGCTCTTACTTATCAAAAATACTGCGATACACCCCCTATACTTGTGGGTCAACACGTGACTGTTCCGGCTGTCCCCCAATTCTTGGACTAGTCAGAAGTGGCAATCACCTTTGACCACGCTGATCATCCGCCTAAGTTGCACAGGCGAGGAAAATATGCCTTAGTCATCAATCTACTTATTGATGGCTATGGTTTCTCCAAGACTCTCATGGATGACGACAGCAGCATTAACATCCTGTATGTCGAAACGCTATGCCGGATGAAAATCTCGGAGACCCAGCTGAATTATAGCTCTATGATCTTTCACGGAGTTGTCCCAGGAAGACAAGCAAATTCCCTAGGATAAATCACCTTGGATTTGACCTTTGGAACTCCAAAGAACTATCAAACGAAAGCACTTTCCTTTGAAGTGGTCCCGTTCAAGAGCGCGTACCACGCTATATTCGGACGCCCGGCTTACTGGGCTTTTGTGGCTCGTCCGTGTTACATTTACAATATGATGAAAATTCCAAGTCCCAACGGTGTGATCACTATCAGGGGAGACCTGAAGAAGGCGCGAGAGTGCGAGGGAGGAAATGCCGCCTTTGCAGAAGTCGTGTTGCACGCCCAGGAGTACCAGGAGATCAAGAAGACCATCGATCCGTTCGAGATGCCCGCAACGAAGAAGGAGGTGATAAAGTCGAATCCGAAGGTCAAGGCATCAGAAGAGACGAAGAAGATGCCATTGAAGGATTATGACCCCTCCAAGGTGACCCAGATAGGTGTAGGCCTAGATAGCGCATAGGAAAGCACGCTCGTCAAGTTCCTCCAAGCAAATCAAGATATCTTCGCATGGCAGCCATCTGACATGACGGGAGTACCTAGGGAACTTGCCGAGCACTCTCTAAATGTACACCCGAACGCTAAACCCGTCAAACAGTCCCTACGACGTTTCGGTGATGAAAAGCTTAAGGCAATAGCAAAGGAACTAGCCCAGCTCGAGTTAGCCGGATTCATGGAAGAGGTCATCCACACTGAATGGTCGGCTAATCCTGTAATGGTCCCTAAAAAGGACACCACTGATTTAAGGGTGTGTGTTGATTATACTGCCTTGAACAAGGCTTGTTCCAAAGAGCCGTTCGCTCTGCCTAGGATTGATCAAGTTATCAATTCTACAGCAGGCTCGGAACTCCTATGTTTTCTCGACGCATATTCCGGTTATCACCAAATCCGGATGAAGGAACCTGACAAAGTCAAAACTTCATTCATAACCCCCTTCGGAACCTTATGTTTCGTTATGATGCCCTTTGGGCTCAAGAACGCAGGAGCTACGTACCAACGCACTATGCAGCGTTGCCTCCATGACCAAATCGTACGCAATGTACATGCATATGTGGACGACATTGCGGTGATGTCCAAAAAGAAGGAAACCTTGATTTCCGACTTGGAGGAAACGTTCGCCAATCTACAAAAATACAACATAATGCTTATCCCGAAGGAATGTTTCTTTGGAATTCCAGCTGGAAAATTGTTAGGTTTTATCGTGTCTCAAAGAGGCATAGAGGTAAACCGAGACAAGATCAAGGTTATACTAAATATTTCTAGGCCAACTCGCATGAAGGACGTTCAAAGACTAACTGGTTGCATTGCCGTAGTCAGTCGATTTGTAAGCCAGCTTGGTGAAAGAGCCGCACCACTATACAAGCTCCTAAAAAAGACCAAAAAATTCGTTTGGACCGACGAAGCTGAAGCTGCGCTACAAGACCTGAAAGCATTACTCTCATCTGCTCCCATCCTTGCAGCACCGAAACCACAGGAACCGATGTTATTCTATCTCGCTACAACAAACAAGGTCGTCGGTATCGTTATGGTAGTGGAGAGACCGGAGCAAAATCAGGAACACCTGGTGCAGTGTCCGACTTACGATCTCGGCGAGGTCTTAACTGAATCAAAGCAGCGATATCCACACTATCAAAAGCTGGCTTACGGTGTGTTCTTAGCATCTCGTAAGCTACGGCATTATTTTCAGGAACATCCAATTACCGTGGTGAGCACAGCTCCCATGAGAGACATAATCAACAACAGTGATGCCACAGGACGCATCGCAAAATGGGGCATAGAGCTTTCAGCTTTCGACATTGAGTACAAACCTCGTACAACAATCAAATCCCAAATCCTCACTAACTTTGTCGCTGATTGGACAGAGACACCAGAGGACATGACCCTGCCAGAGTTGGAATACTAGACCTTACATTTTGACGGGTCTAAAGCGCTCGAGGGCTCGGGGCTGGTGTGGTGCTCAAATCACCCCAAGGAGATAAAATTTTCTATGTGCTACAAATCCACTTCACGACAATGAATAACATTGCCGAGTATGAAGCACTACTGCATGGAATCCGGATTGCTAAAGACATCGACATCCGACGTTTAATGTGTTATGGAGATTCGGATCTTTTTGCTCAACAAGCGTCGGATATCTGTAATGCGAATAAACACATGGCAGCATATAGAGCTGTCGTGGGTGAACTATCTAAATCGTTTGAAGGGTTTGAAGTTCAACACATCCCTCGAACAGAAAATGAGGAAGCAGATGCACTATCTCGAATAGGCTCTGCACGGAAAAAGGTTCCAGATGGCGCTTTTTTAGAGCACCTCAAAGTTCCCTCTATAAAAGGAGTGGATGAGGAATATCCGGCCAAATCCGGCTCACCTTTAGTACCAGTTCTGGCTGTGATTCCCAGCTGGACTCAACCCTACCTTGATTACTTGGTAGATGGAAAATTACACAAAGACGAAGTTCTGAGCCGGCAAATCGTCCGACGAGCAAAAGCCTACACTATAATTAGTGGTGAGCTCTATAAGCAGAGTGCATCTGGGGTTTGTCAGTGTTGTGTATCTCCGGAAGAAGGAGTGGAAATCTTACGAGAGATCCACGAAGGCGAGTGTGGTCACCATGCTGCAGCCAAATCTCTAGTGGCAAAAGCTTTCCGACACGGTTTTTTCTGGCTTACAGCCAAGGCAGATGCCGAATGGCTGGTCAAGACGTGCAAAGGTTGCTGATATGTTGCAAACGTATCTATAATTTTTGATGTTCCATGCTTGGTTTTTATGTACTTTCTTATGTTTTGTCCACACTTTGGAGTACTTTTTATACACTTTCTTGGACTAACCTATTAACAGGATGCCACAGTGCCAGCTGCCTGTTTTCTGCTGTTTTTGGTTCCAGGAAAGTTAGAAAATGAATATTCTCGGAATTGGATGGGACAAAAGCTAAAGTCAATATTTCACCGAGGGGGACACGGAGCCAGAATACGAGACGGAGAGGGGCCAGGGGCTGGCCACACCACCTGGCCGCGCGGCCTAGCTTGGCCCACGCGAGGGGGTGGTGCGGCCGCCTACGGAACCCCCTCGGCCTCCCCTTTCGCCTATAAGATGCCTCCGGTATAGAAACCCTAAGTACCCGATCAAAATTCCACGAAAGAGTCTATAGCCACCGTCATCTCCATCCCTAGATGGGGAGGGATCTGAAGCTCTTCCCGGCACCCTGCCGGAGGGGAGAATTCACCCTGGAGGCCTTTTTCATCACCGTGCAAGCCTCCGGTGTGATGTGTGAGTAGTTCATCCTTGGACTACGGGTCCATGTAGTAGCTAGATGGTTGGTTCTTCTCCTTTGTGCTACCATGTTTAGATCTTGTGAGCTCCGTGCATGATCAAGATCATCTATTTGTAATCCTACATGTTGTGTTTGCGGGGATCCAATGGATATTGAGATGCTATTTCAGATTGATTATTGATTCTATCATGTCTTTCTTATTTGTGATCTTGCATGCTCTCCATTGTTAGTAGATATCTTGGTCGAGTAGATGCTAGCAACTCCAAGAGGGAGTATTTATGCTCGATAGTGGGTTTATGCCTCTAGTAATCCAGGGAAGTGATAGAAATCTCTAAGGTACTAGATGTTATGTTGCTACTAGGGAGAAAACAGCAATCCTTTGTTCATCGAACAATCGTATTGTTTACTTTACACGCAACACGTAATGCAATTATCTGTTTCTTTCAACTTAATACTGGAGGGGGTTTGGATTGATAACCTGAAGGTGGATTATTAGTCATAGATGCAGTTGGATTACGGTCTATGTATAATGTTGTAATGCCCAATCAAATATCATAGGAGTCAAGATGATTAGTATTTGCATGTATGCTTTCTCGATGTTTGTCAATTGCCCCGCTATAATTTGTTCACCCAACATGTCATTTATCTTAAGGAGAATCACCACTAGTGAACTATGGACCCCGGTCCTTTCTTTTACCATCAATCTACAACTGATTACTGTTTTCTGTTTACCTAATGCAAGCTTTTAATTTCTTCCACACAATACGTTTAATCCTTTGTTTTCAGCAAAACCGGTGAGATTGACAACCTCACTGTAAGTTGGGGGCAAAGTTATGTGGTTGTGTTGTGCAGGATTCCAAGTTGGAAACAACACCTTGGAGGTGTTTCCTTGCTCCTACTGGTTCGATAATCTTGGTTTCATAACTGAGGGAAAACTTGCTGTTGTGCTCATCATACCTTCCTCTTGGGGTTCCCCAACGAGCTCGATATATTTTGGGCCATCAAGCAGCTGCCAAAAGTACGCTAAGCAAGCTCACGTTCCGGCTGATCAGCTGTGAACAATACCTATAACATGGCCTTTTGCGGTCTGGGGGCTTGACATGGTAGGACCGTTTAAACGGGCTCCAAGTTGATTTACTCATCTCTTAGTGATGGTGGATAAATTCACAAAATGAATTGAGGCTAAACCCGTCACTAGTTGTGATGGAGCAACAGCCAGAAGATTTGTCGATGATGTCATAATCCGATACGGTTATCCGCATAGCATTATCACGGACAATGGGAGTAATTTCTCTATGGGACAGCTTCTCGAATTCTGCAATGAACAAAATATCCGGCTTGACATTACGTCAGTCGCACATCCACAAGCTAATGGACAAGTTGAAAGAGCAAATGGTTTAATCCTACAAGGCCTAAAACCAAGACTCAAAGCACCACTATGACGTGTTGCAGGGGCTTGGGCAGAGGAATTACCTTCTGTAATATGGAGTTTACGAACAACTCGAAACAGGTCAACCGGATACACACCTTTCTTCTTGGTCTATGGCGCAGAAGCAGTTCTTCCTATTGATTTGATTCACACTTCTCCTATAGTTGCCGCATATATTGAAGAGGATGCCGAAATTTCTCGACAAAATGATCTCGACTTAGTCAAAGAAGTGCGCGTCGTTGCTGAGATGAGACAACAGCCTATCAGCAAAAGTTACGCAAGTATCATAGCCAGAGAGTCAGAAACCGGTCTTTTAATAAGGGCGATTTGGTTCTCCGGCTTGTGCAGCAAAGAAAACACAAACTTTCCCCAATATGGGAAGGGCCATTTTTAGTTAGTCGAGTAATGCACAATGGTTCTTACTACCTAACTGATATGCGGCCAGTCAAAGAAAGACCTGCTACTAAGAAAAGAAAGAGAGCTGGAGGCAGTACAGACCCGGGTGAATTAGATAGACCATGGAATATTGCTCAGTTATGTTCCTTTTATTCTTAGTTTA
Organism: Avena eriantha; assembly: GCA_910589775.1. NCBI lineage: Eukaryota > Viridiplantae > Streptophyta > Magnoliopsida > Poales > Poaceae > Avena > Avena eriantha. The sequence goes on from OU342741.1 coordinate 92,841,410, forward strand.
TTTTTCTTTGTAATCATATATGTGTACATGTTCAATGAGAAATAAAGTGTTGGTTGCCTCAAAAAATTTCTGAGAAGTTGTTTACCATCTTATTTCCGAATGACCATGTCACAGTCGAAAATCCCAGAATACTTGAAAGTACTTTATGCTCATGTTTGTTCTGGTCTAGATTTCCGATTCTAAAATTTCTACCTTCGGGTATAAATCTAAATCTTATAGTCTGTGCTTTGGTTATTTGTCTGATTGCCGGATGCGGGCATTTTCCGAGTAGTGAATAGTTGGTATGGAAGCCGGCTTTGTTTTCGAGTTTAAACTGGTTTAGCAATTAAGCACCGTTGCTTGGCAAAGTTTCTGTGCTAAAGGTTGGTCGGCTCATGAAAGGGACGAGGCGGAAAGCTAGATAAACGATAAGTACAGACAAAAAAACATAAGTTCTTATGAAAATATTTCAGGCACAAAAATTATAAAGCCAAAAGTGCTAAATAGATATATTTAAACTTAGCACTAGCAAAAAGTATCATACTACTTATTTACAACCCGAATTGTTTTTAGAATAATACAATGTTGTTCTGATGCTCTGCGATGCAGGGGAAGGAGCTGCCGGCTAACTAGAAACATCAGCCTCGCTTCGGTATCTTTCCAAGACGTTCAAATCCGAGATGGTTTGTTCGTCATCGGAAGCTTCACCAGTTTCTTCGATGGGCGGAGGCGGCGTCTCTACACGAGTGAAGAAGGGAGTATCATAGCTAGTCAAGTCAGCTACGTGGCACCCGCATCCGGTGCAGGAGTCCATGATGGCTCTGATGTCCTACTTCTGACCGTCTTCGTCCATAGTAGAATACCCTCTGGTCACTTGCCAGATCTCCATGCTTCCATGGTGGCTCATGACCATGGTGAGAGTGTTCTGTGCTGCGGTTCGTGCATAGGACATGTTCTAGTCCTGGATGAGATGGGGCATCTCCTTGGCCTTATCTCGCACTTCAAAGCCGGACATGCTATGCATGTCCAGAACCTTGAGAACTTCGCCAATATCCTCGATGGATTGGCGGAAGTCATGTAGAAAATCACCGACTTGAGTAAGCCGGCTGGTGCGAGATTCGGCAGAGGCTGAGTCCAGTAAGTTCAGAGGACCTGCACATGTAATGCAAAGGGGTTAATCAAATAAATCCAGACTCCAAAGAGTCGGAAGATGCAGACAAGTCAGAAAGAAGGAAACATACCAAAGATGACAGCATCGACTTTGGTCTTCTCCTCCCGAAGACTCTGGAGTTCAGCCCAGAGTGCCTCGGCAATATCCCTCTCTCTGAACAAGTCATTGTTGAGATCCGAGATTTTCTTATCCTGGAGCACAATCTTACGATCACGCTCCTCGGTAGCCATGGAGGACTCGAGAACTTGAGCAATGCTCTTCTCATGATCCGCCTTAAGCTTATTCAACACTTGGCGGAGGTCCTTGTTTTCCACCTCCAGGGTTTTCAGATTCTCGGCTTCCTCGATCAAAGCACAGGATTGTTTCACCAGTGCTGAAGTCAAAAGAACAGAAGTTGAACAAAAATTCGACTATGAAATAAAAGGCAAGATTTGAGATCTAGAATGTTTACCTTCAGCCTCGTCCCTGGATACTTTCAGTTGAGCATTTTCAAGTCGGAGAGCTCTGATCTCTCTCCGTTTGTTACATATATTCTTCAGTAAATCCTGGTTATATGAACTAACTTTCTGTAAGCCAGAGTGCCCAGAGTCAGAAGTCTATTAAAGACTCGGGCTAATATTTTTTGCTAATATCAGCACGAGCCTTGGGGGCTACACTCATTCTTTGGCATCCTAAGGAAGCATAAATCTGGTTTGTCTATCCAACTTCATGCTTGGGGGCTAGAGGATATGATATGGAATAAAGTAAAATGTGACTTGGAATTCCTGTTGGGTCCGCAGCATAGAAAACAAAAAATTTCCTATGATGAGAACTACACGCCAAGATCTATCTACTAGGTACAGAGCAACGGGTGGACATACATCCAATGAGAACTTACCCTCGAAGAAAAGAGTTTTGTCAACGAGTAGGAACTCGTGGTTGATGTAGTCGTACACTTGCCGATCTCAAGATCGTGAGGAAGTCCGAGCGCCGCAACTCAGTAGCACATCCATACTCGCACACACGTTCAAGCCACCGGACAACCTCCACCTCCTCGCTCCAGCGATCTAGCGGAAGCAGCAACTCCTTCCAGACAAAATGCCACTGGAAACATGTATCTCGCTAATCCGAGACCATGGGGGAATAATTCTAGAGGGGAGAGAGATCCTTCACAAGGAGGTGTGTGGAAGAAGGAGGGAGAGGGTGGCCTTTTATAGGAGGAGGGGGTGCCCCTCCTTCATGGCCGGCACATGAGGGAGGTGACCCTTCACCTCCTCCATTCATGTGGTGGTAACCCCTCCACATTAAAATGCCTCTTCACATTCCCTTTTAAAGTCTCCACTTTAAATGCATTAAATTTCTCCAAATTTAATGCTCTCTCATTTAATAAAACTCTTTTATTAATTTTATTCAGAATTTTGTTAATTACTCTAATTAACAAACATTCACATAAAACCCCCTGCAACATTTCAAAATTACATGCAGAACCAATTTCATCAATTTCACTCGAAACAGTTTTGGTGTCTATTGAAATAATTCCAGCGCTTTGCAATTCTTTCGTCTGAAACATATGTGCTCCAAAATGGTGTCCGGTAACTCTTAAGTGTGTCACACCTAAGGTTCGCAAATAATGCAGACATGATTGAGACTCCTCTCAGATCAATAATCAGAAGCGGGACCTGGAGATCCATACTGACTCCTGCATATTCAACGATGACTTCTGTGATCGTGAGAACCTTTAACGCTTCTAACTAAATCCCTTTGTCTCGCGATATATTACATGTCCGAGATTCGATCATCGGTATCTCCATACCTAGTTTGATCTCGTTGCCGACATGCACTCTTTTCTCGTTCCCGTGATATAACATTCTAGTGATCACATCACTTGCTTGCAAGCTATCTTAATGTGATATCACCGAAAGGGCCCAGAGTATATCTATCCATCATCGGGATTGACAAATTCCACTCTTGATCCTTGAGCCTCAACATAACACCTTCGTAGCACTGAACCCATCTTTATAGTCACCCTGTTACGGTGTGACGTTTGATGTTATCAAGATACTCTTCGGGTGTTAGCAATTAACATGATCTCATGGTCTAAGGATAAAGATTTACTTCGTATGATGTTATAGCAATATAAACATAATGACTTTGATCGTAATGCTATACTTCAGATGAATGTTCATCACATCATTGAACTAATGTTGTGACCTTGTTATTAACAACATCCAATGTCCATGATCAGGAAACCTTGATCATCTTGTTAATCAACAAGCTAGTCTATAAGAGAGGCATAACTAGGAACCCTTTTTGTTTATTAAACACACATGTATTGATGTTTCCAATCAATACAATTATAACATGCAAAATAAACATTTATCATAAACATGGAATAAGATAATAACCACTTTATTATTCCCTCTCGGGCATATTCCCTTCAGTCTCCCACTTGCACTAGAGTCAATAATCTAGTTTGAAAAACTTTGCGTATTGAACACCTATGGCTTTATGGTGTTGCATATACGCGATTGCTAGTGGTTAACATAATCTCCGGATATGACAGTTTCAGGTCCGTGTGTATTTGCATGTCTTTGTGTCTCTACGCATCACTCATTCTCAAATGAGATGGCATTGTATAAATTTGGTCCTCTGGTGAGACCTTTAGTTCGTTCGGGTTAAACTATGTTGATATTATTGTCACACAATATATCTTCATAGTATTAGCCCACTTTGAACCACACCTAGTTTGATAACAAACTACTTAACACAAATGCCCTCCTTTGCTGCTACTATAGCAATTATATACTTAGCCTTTTGTTGTAGTATCCGTCACAATGTCTCAACTTTGGAACTCATCCAAATCCATCATGGAACATCCTTTCCATTACATTATGCCACCCATAGTCTAAATTGAGATAAATTTAATTTGTAACTTGTGACTAAACTAGTATCAATGTAACACTTTACAATGAACTACCTTGAACTATTTGTCACTTATACATGATATATTCTTAGTTCTTCCAAAGCTCATAAGAATATCTTTACTATTGTCCAATGATCATCTTATGAATCATTCTGGTATATGCTCATAACATTTAGAGCATAGGACATTCTGGATATATACATATCATGGTATAATCGATCAAAATCTTCATGTGATTTTACTCACCAAGTGTTGAAACACTTGAATTTTGATACAATCCTTTCCATGCAGCAAGAACCTTTCTTGTTGTTTCCATATTGAATCCTTTCAATATCTCATATATGTATGTCTGGCATAACCATATTAGCGTCTCAATCTATCCATATAGATATTGATGCCAAATATTCTAGTTTTGCCCAAGTCTTTCATCGAAATCTAATTTTAATGAAATTCTTAACTTGTTTCAATACAAGATACATCATTTCCAATCAACAATATGTCCTCTACTTAATGTATTAGAAATATGTCTCAGCGCTCCCACTTAATTTCTTGCAAATGCAAGCATCTTCATCATCTCCAATGAATTTAAACTCTTTTAACAGTTTCATCATGGTGAAGATTCCAACTCCGCTATGCTTACTTCAACTATTGAAGTTTGCATGCCCTTTTAGCACCCTTTGAATTAACAAAACCCTTCGGACCATGTCATGTACACGTCCTAGGTAACCGTTCTATTATAAGAACATTGTTTTGTTTATTCAACTACCATATACCAAATTATATGTAGTGGTTGCTACATTAATCCGTCAAGACTATATATCGCTATGAAAGATCAAATCTTGTCATAGTCAACTCCTTGAACATTGTCGTAAACTTCTTTCCGATATGTCGACTATTTCATAGATGTTAAACATCCATGTCTTATTTCTTTATAGATCCAAACACGACCGGTAGGCTTCACGCCTTTCCGGAGGGTCTTCCAAGTTCAGAAACTTGATTTCTCGTGTATGGATACTATCACGGATTATATGACTTCTAGTCATTTTATGGAGCCAGGGCCCATCATCGCTTATTTGCATGTAGTCGGTTCATCATTGTCAAAACAATAACGACTTGCTTATCAAATCATACTATTTGATTCTTACCGACCCACACGGTTCAATAGGAACTCTAATCCCCGAGATCACACCCTTTGTAATCACGGGAGCCATGAGCATTTTGGCCACCACCGGCACTCTTTCCGGCGCTGCACTACTTAGCACATATAGCTAAGGTTTAACAACCTTATCAAAGTTCTATTGTCCTCCCACTTAACTTTTCACGAAAAATTCCTTCTCAAGAAACTTGACGTTCCAAGTAACAAACTCTTTTGTCCTCGGTGTTATGGAGAAATTCCCAACAAATTCTTTGGGATAACCTACAAAGACGTACTTATCCAACTTTGGTTGTAAACATTTTACTTATGCATAGCATACCAAAATTTAAGAAAAGACAATTCAGGTTTTATCCCAAACCATAACTTATATGGTGTCATTTCAACAGATCACGATGGTGCTCTTTTCAGTGTAAAAGCGGTAGTCTCTAAAGCTTCAATCCTTAAAACATAATGGCAGTTTTATAAATGATACCTTTGATCTTACCATGTCAAACATAGTTTGATTTCAACTCTCGAATATGCCATACTCCTATGGTTTATCGGGAAACACAAATCATGGAACAATTCCTCCAGTCTTAGGTGTTTTTGCTAAACATGTAACTCAAATATCTTCCTTTATGATCGAACCATAAACTCTTTATTTTCTTATTACAATGATTTTCCACTTCATCTTGAAAGTCTTTGAACAATTTTCAAATGTTTCATACTTCTTCCTTATTAAGTAAATATATAGATATATTCACTCAAATTTCTGGAGAAAGCATATGAAGCAAAAATATCCATCGCATATGGCTACACATAATGGACTATGCACATCAGCATGTACAATTTCCAATAAGCTAGTCATATGTTCCTCTTTGGCCTGTGAACGTAGTTTCAATTATCTCGAGGAAAGTTTCACAAGCAATTTATCAAAATCAAAAGACTCCAAAAATACATCAACATGGAGTTTCTTCATGTTTTCTTTCCAATATAATTTAAAACAGCGATGTCACTTCATAAGTGATCTTTTAATCATTTGTCTTGCGACATTTTAGTAATAATGTTTATGGATGTGATTTCTCCCACTAGACTTGTAAAAGTTCATCCATCCTTTATGGAATACGGTAATTATTTGAACAGCCATTGTTCTCATAATACCGGAACTAAAATAATAATTATTTAAACAAATCTTGAAGGCTAGGTTTGATGACAACGAAAAACACAATAACACTTTATTTGTTTTCGATGAACATCATCACTTATTCTCTTGCTAGTTACTTAGGCCATTACAGTTCATGAATTGCGCTGTCCTATATGACACCAATACCGGTATCCAATACCTCAGAACCACATTGTTTAACAAGCAAGAAATACAACCATAACATGTATATCTTCTATATACCTAAGTTGGACATCTCTAACCTTTTATTTTCTGCCAAATATTTTATAGATTCTCTTTCAGCAATTCCTTTTCCTTTTAAAAGAATCTATCAACATCAATAGTGGTATCATTAACATGACACATGGTACAAAGCTTGTATATAGTCAAATACTAATACCTTTGGACTTGCACTTTGAAGTGGATCACCATCATCAAATGTTTGGTATTCTTTCAAAAATCCATTTTTTAGTAATCTTTTAGTGAAGTAAACATTTTACTTACATCTTCTATTCATCCTTATCATGACAACTTTCATGATCAAGCTACTATAGCCTATAAGGAAGAATGACGAGTATAATTTTAGTTCCCGAAACCTTTTTAGGAGATTCGGACACATAGCGTCTCCAACCTTCACAAATTCTCATACAATATGAGAACATGTATTTTGCTAAATTATACTCTATCATAATGCAACCAAAAACATTGTTTCAGATATCACAATATCTTTCATACATGATGGTTTCTGGAACAATTTTCAGCTCCAATATAATCTTGATATTAAAACAACTTTTGAATATCAATAATTATGGAGGCAAACATGATACTTTAGATACTAACATTGGAATTCTTACTCTTGATTTAATACTACTTATTAAACTTCACGGAGTAAATAGAGTTTGCTAAAAGTTTGCAATAGGACTTATAAACTTTAAATTGACATTCAAAACAATACGATACCTGACATGGGTATGCCCAATAGGCACTCGACTACAGCCTACCTGGTGCGGCTCGACGGAAGGCCCACTTGACGAATTGCCAAGGTCCATGACGCCTATGACGGTTCGAGTGGTATGAAGCCCATATGGGCACGGACTCCCAAGGTACAAGACAAGAAAAACTCAAGAGTAGAGTTCTAATCTAACTTGTAACCAACTCGTATTGGTACCTGAGACCTAGCCTCCCCATATATAAAGGCTAGGAGGGTCCAACGAGGGGGACACGACATAACCTCTCAATCGCGACACGCTACGCCACAATAGATCTAGACATCATAAACCCTAGTTCATACACTGCCAGATCTCATCTGCGCACCACGACCATTGGCGACCTTGTAATCTTCGGATCAACATCAATCAAGAGCAGACAAGCAGGATGTAGGGTCCTCTACGAGGCCTGAACCTAGGTAAACCTCGTGTCACATGTGTGCTTGTTTGCTAGCCGTACCGAGATCTCCAGCGCTCCTCTCTTCTCCAAAACTCAAGTCCATAACAATGGGCATTGATGAGTTAAACCCTCGTCAATTGGCGCCGTCTGTAGGAACTGGGCGCGCTGATGTTGCGATCTCGACGGCCCCATCACGGAAATCTACGATTAGTCGGCTCCTGTGAAACAGGTTTATTTCGGCTCCTCCATCGTCAACAATGGCTGGATCCCATCCGGTTGATTCGTCATCGTCGACATGCTCACTTTTTCATCAACAAATCCACCGGCGCATCTGGTTTCCACCGTGGGCACATGGCTGAACCGCCATCAGCGATAAAAGGCATGTATTCATGAATCGCCAGGAGAGCCAGAGCTGCTTCGCGGCAGCAGATTGATAGGTTAATATATTTGGTGGTAGTCGGTTCATCCGTTCTCATGGACCGCCAACTAGTCCGCCAGATTCTACTCATAGCGGCCGAGTTCAGGCGTCATGAAGACCGTGGAACCTTGGTCGATCAACACTACCAGCGATTCTCCAATTTGAAGGCAGCGGTAATTTTCCAATTTGTTGCACGGTTCCAACTAAGCTGGACCACTCCGGATGGAATCTGCCATAGTTCTAGACAGACACGCGCATAATTCCAATCAAATCAAATTAGTGGACAAGGCGGTAAAGAAAAATAAACCATCAGCCGGATGGTTTGTGAGGAGTCAGCTAGCTCAAATATTCAAACCTTCACGTGGGAATCATGGTAGTAGCGGGCTGATCAAGACAATTTCCATCACAATCGATCAACGTGAGCACGTACGGGCCGGCTGAGTTAAATTTAGTTGTGTTACGCGACTATGAAAACCAATCGGGCATCGTGGAAAGTGCCATCATGTCCTTCACTACTTCTGGTGAAAATCCTACATGAAATATCAAATGACGTTGGTACTAGCAATGTAGCCGACTCCGCTGTGTCTACTCTAGTCTGCCGTGTCGATTACGTGTCCACCACGTAACCTCGCTCACACGTGACTCGCCGCCGCGTCGACTACATCCGCCGTGCAACTCCGTCGACCTTGACTACACATCTGTCGCCGGCTCTGTCTCGACTACATCCGCCGTGCAACTCCGTCGACCTTGACTACACATCTGTCGCCGGCTCTGTCTGATCGCGTCGATTCTACGCTCGGGGGTTGCACCAACTCTGTCACGTGACCCCCTATGGTCTTCTACCACCGCACGACCTTCTGCAATCTACGACAATCTTCGGATGTCATGACCCTCTACGACCTTCGGTTGCGGCAAACTGCTGCAGCTATTGGCTTCTTCGACCCGCTGTCGCGTCGACTCCGGTCTGCCGCATCGGGTCTCGAATGCCGCCTCTACTACATCAACCATGCCGACTCTTTACTAAGGGGCTCCTTCGGCTCTGGCGACCTGCTGCGGTCTTTGGTTCCAACGACTCGGAGGCTCCTTCGATTCCTTCGTGCGACCGGTTGTGGTCTTCGGTTCCAGCGATTCAGGGTCTCCTTCGGTATCGGTGACCCACTGCGGTTTTCGACTCCTGTGATACGATGCCGTCATCGGCTACGGCAACTCAATACCACCATCGGCATCGGTGACCCGTTGCCGCGTTGACTCCGGTCCGCCGCATCGGCTTTGGAACGTCGCCTCGACTATATCGACCATATCTACTCTACACTCAGGGGAACCCTCGGCTCTAGCGACCCGCATTGGTCTTTGACTCGCTACGGTCTTCGACTCCGGAGACCTGCTGCGATCTTCAGCTCCAGCTACTCGGGGGCTCCCTCCTCTATGGTGACCCACCGCGTCCTTCGAATCTGGCGACCCTCTGCGGTCTTCAGATGAGGCGACCTGATGCGGTCTTCGACTGCTATGGTTCGTTACGTTCTTCGGATGCGGCAACTCGTCATCACCACGCGACTTCGGTCTGCCGCTTTGACTACGTCGACTGCGTACGCGACTCCCCTTCGCGTCGACTCCGTCCGTTGTGCCACTCCATGTCCACCTTTTCGGGAGTCGTCCTCGACCACGACTCGCCGGTCGCATCGGCTCCCATGATCCACCGATCGCATCGGCTCACGCGACCCGTTCACCTCTTCAACAACCAACAAAGCTAAGTTCTCTACTTAAAGTTGATTTGTTTCTTAATTTAATCGCACTCGAAACACTCGGGGGCTGCGCCCTTTTTGAGTAACCTAAAGTTCCGTCGACTCCACGCACTCGAGCACCTCATACGCGACAGCCCGAGTAGCTGATTCTGCCTGATCATCGAATCCTTGAACTTTGAGTACCTCGGAAAGGTACTGAGACTAAGGGTAATCAGGCTAACGAAAAGGCCTAGCATGCAGTGCAAAAGTGTCGACTCGATTGGCACCAGAATTTTACTTTGCAAACCGACATGCAAATATCCTTTACAAGATACAAGTACTTCACATTTCTTAATGCTTTATGTAGCTTACAAGGATGTCGACTGCATCGAGATATTCTACCGGGTCCTCCAACAGGAGTCGACAAAACAACTGACTACGCCATACACTCATGACCCGAGTCGAGTTCCTCCTCGGATGGTTGCATCGCTTGATGCTACAAAGACGCGGTGCTAGCGACACATCCGATAGAAATGACTGTGTCGACTCTAACTGCATCGTCGATTCAAGCTCGTTATGCGTGAGATGCTGACTCGATGCACTTCTGGGTCAGTGGTTTCTCCTCGCGTGATTGTCGACTACGTCTAGAAGATACAATACTCGAGTCTCTGCCCGAGTATACGACTCCGCTAGACACTCGGGGGCTACTCCAAGCTAGAGCACTGGTCGCGCATATACAAGATCCTCGAGTGACAAGCTCGGAATCCTTACTCGAATCCACGATTCGACTAAGGACTCGGAGGCTAATCCTATAGGGAGCGTTGGCCGCGCACCCAAAGAATTTTATGAAGATTTCCAAGCATCATGAAAACCCTTCACTCGAATCTACGATTCAATTGTGGGCTTCGGGTTACTCCCATAGGGAGCGCTGAAAGCATATTCGACTGAAACAAGAAAAAGAAGACAGCAGCCGCAAAATACTTATAGTCCCCACTCGAGTCTACGACTCGAATAGGCACTCGGGGGTTACTCCCATAGGGAGCGCTGGTCGCGCACCCTATGATCATTTGTATATCATACTGTGTGTCGATAACATCCACACTCGAATGCTATGGTGACTCCGCCTCATTTTTTCCCTACAAAGAGATTACGTCTCCTGGGCCACCCGAATCATCTCCGCGATGACAAAAAAACGGATGCCGCGCTTATAGTGTGAAGATAAGACCTGGATAAGGCCTAGCAACGCATCTGCTGCGCTCTACTAGAAACATATATGTGCCTGCAGGGGTGATGAACATGCCTCGACGGACGCGTCGAGTGCTCACACTTATACACTGGAATTCGACTCCTGTAAGACCTCCGCGGCCTGAGTCGAAGTATGCCAGCACTTTTCTGAATTCGAGTCCGAGGCCTCGAATTTGAGTAGGTAGCGTTGTTTTTTCCCTAGAGCAATTAACTGGTCCCGATCCGTCGAGCGCACCAGGCACGTTTACCATCATCCCTATGAACTGCTACAAATTCGACTGACCCGATAAACTTCCGGGTGAGTGCTTCGCACTCGACACAATTGTCGACTCCAACATCCTAATGCAAAGATAAAGACTTCTGAATCTCCATCAGAATCTACGATTCACATGGACACTCGGGGGCTACTGACATGGGTATGTCCAATAGGCACTCGACTACAGCCTACCTGGTGCGGCTTGACGAAAGGCCTACTCAACGAATTGCCAAGGTCCATGACGCCTATGATGGTTCGAGTGGTATGAAGCCCATATGGACACGGACTCCCAACGTACAAGACAAGGAAAACTCAAGAGTAGAGTTCTAATCTAACTTGTAACCAACTCGTATTGCTACATGAGACCTAGCCTCCCCATATATAAAGGCTAGGAGGGTCCAACGAGGGGGACACGACATAACCTCTCAATCGCGACACGCTACGTCACAATAGATCTAGACATCGTAAACACTAGTTCATACACTGCCAGATCTCATCTGCGCACCACGACCATTGGCAACCTTGTAATCCTTCGAATCATCATCAATCAAGAGCAGACAAGCAGGATGTAGGGTCCTCTACGAGGCCTGAACCTGGGTAAACCTCGTGTCACCTGTGTGCTTATTTCCTAGCCATACCGAGATCTCCAGCGCTCCTCTCTTCTCCAAAACCCAAGTCCATAACAATGGGCATTCATGAGTTAAACCCGCGTCAATACTAGTTCGTAAAGTAAATATCCAGAATTCTATAGTTCTATTATCTCAAATAAAAACTAAGCATAAGGTAGTGAACAGACGTCAATGACTACAACAAATTATGCAAATTCACTTTGATTTAGTTTATGACAAATTGAGTTCGACTAATCCAAATTAGAAGTAAACTCCCACTCAAAAACGACATCCCTCGTGCCTTTTTGGTGATTACATTGATTACATGAACCAAATCCACTACACCAAGTCCGATCATCATGTGAGTTGATGTAGTTTCAAAGGCGAGCATCTATATGGGCATCATATACCCTATATGACTCATGCTTAACCTTTCGGTCCGTGTTCCGAGGCCATGTCTGTACATGTTAGGCTCGCCAAGTAAGAACCTTAGTACTTGCATGTGTAAAACTGTCTTACACCCATTTGTATGAAAGCGTAGAGTCGAGTACACCCGATCATCACGTGATGTCTTGCAACACGATCCATAAAATGGTGCATACTTAAGGAAGAACACATTTTTATCTTGATATCTAAATGAGGGATCATCTTACAATGCTACAGAAAGCGCCAAACTAGCAATATAAGATGCTAACATCTAATGTATAAAGTGAGATGATATGGTCCATGCATTTGATCTCTATCATTTGCATCGTGGTATGATCTCTATCATTCCTTTGTGTGTAAGGCCAAGGTCTATGGAACTTACACGTTGAGTGTGTTGTAAGAGTATCTATCATACATCTACTTACAACAATACCATATCAAGACACTAGCCCAGCAACGATCTAAACTAGACGCCTCTAATTTATCAATTGCAAGTTTTACGTGGCTTAGGGCTTTCGGAGATAGAACCGTTCTTACCTACGAGCATGAACCACAACGAGGATAAAAAAGTTATTAGCAACTCGTTGTAAATCAGATATTGATTATAGTAGGAGAGACAGACACCCGCCAGCTACTTATGCAAAACTAGTTGCATGTCAATCGTGGAACCGGTCTCATGTACGATGACATGTAAGGTTGGTCCGGGCCGCTTCATCCCACTATGCCACCAATATCCAAAATACATAGAAGATGCAATAACATAATCATCATCGCCCACATATAAACATATGTGTACTACCCGTGCAAAGCACCTACGGATAGATTAGGCTCTGATACCACTGTTGGGTCCGCAACATAGAAAACAAAAAAATTCCTACGATGAGAACTACAAGCCAAGATCTATCTACTAGGTACAGAGCAATGGGTGGACATACATCCAACGAGAACTTACCCTCGAAGACAACGAGTTTTGTTAACGAGTAGGAACTCGTGGTTGATGTATTCGTACACTTGTCGATCTCAAGATCGTGAGGAAGTCCGAGCACCACAACTCAGCAGCGCATCCGTACTCGCACACACGTTCAAGCCACCGGACAACATCCACCTCCTCGCTCCAGCGATCCAGCGGAAGCAGCAACTCCTTCCAGAAGAAATGCCACCGGGAACATGTATCTCGCTAATTCGAGACCATGGGGGAATAATTCTAGAGGGGGAGAGAGATCCTTCACAAGGAGGTGTGTGGAAGAAGGAGGGAGAGGGTGGCCTTTTATAGAAGGAGGGGGTGCCCCTCCATGGCCGGCGCATGGGGGAGGTGACCCTTCACCTCCTTCATTCATGTGGTGGTAACCCCTCCACATTAAAATGCCTCTTCACATTCCCTTTTAAAGTCTCCACTTTAAATGCATTAAATTTCTACAAATTTAATGCTCTCTCATTTAATAAAACTCTTTTATTAATTTTATTCAGAATTTTGTTAATTACTTTGATTAACAAACATTCACATAAAACCCCCTACAACATTTTAATATTACATGCAGAACCAATTTCAGTAATTTCACCCGAAACAGTTTCGGTGTCTATTGAAATAATTCCAGCGCTTTGCAATTCTTTCGTTTGAAACATATGTGCTACAAAATGGTGTTCGGTAACTCTTAAGTGTGTCACCCTACGGTTCGCGAATAATGCAGGCATGATTGAGACTCCTCTCAGATCAATAATCAGAAGCGGGACCTAGAGATCCATACTGACTCCTGCATATTCAACGATGACTTCTGTGATCGTGGGAACCTTTAACTCTTTTAACTAAATCCCTTTGTCTCGCAATATATTACATGTCCGAGATTCGATCATCAGTATCTCCATACCTAGTTTGATCTCGTTGTCGACATGCACTCTTTTCTTGTTCCCGTGATATAACATTCTAGTGATCACATCACTTGCTTGCAAGCTATCTTAATGTGATATCACCGAGAGGGCCCAGAGTATATCTATCCGTCATCGGGATTGAAAAATTCCACTCTTGATCCATGAGCCTCAACATAACACCTTCGTAGCACTGAACCCATCTTTATAGTCACCCTGTTACGGTGTGACGTTTGATGTTATCAAGATACTCTTCGGGTGTTAGCAATTAACATGATCTCATGGTCTAAGGATAAAGATTAATTCGTATGATGTTATAGCAATATAAACATAATGACTTTGATCGTAATGCTATACTTCGGATGAATGTTCATCACATCATTCAACTAATGTTGTGACCTTGTTATTAACAACATCCAATGTCCATGATCAGGAAACCTTGATCATCTTGTTAATCAACAAGCTAGTCTATAAGTGAGGCATAACTAGGAACCCTTTTTGTTTATTAAACACACATGTATTGATGTTTCGATCAATACGATTATAGCATGCAAAATAAGCATTTATCATAAATATGGAATAAGATAATAACCAATTTATTATTGCCTCTCGGGCATATTCCCTTCAATTCCGACTTACGTGTTGTTCATGAGTGAGTTTGCTCAGGCTCATGTTCACTTCGGTGGTAACCTTCTCGGCGAGGGTTAGGGGGATCACTGGTGTAGTCCGAAGCTCGCCGGTCCTCAGATTCTCGTCGCGAAGATGAACTTGTTCAAGAAGTTGAGAGTACTTTATGTCCTCTACTTTTTGTGCTTCTTCTTCGGCAGAGATAGTCTGACTTTCTAGGCATTGTCGGGTCAGCCGTTGGATCTCGTCCACAAATTTCCGAGAAAGACCAAACTTGGCAAGACCCGGATTGATGAGGAGATTGTCAGCCAAGACCTCTGCCGAGGGATCATTACCTGAAGAGGGTTCACCCTTATCAAAACCTGAGTCACCCATGGTGACGTCAGTCTGTGATCCGAGGATCACTGGCTCTGCTGATTGAGCCGGATATTCTGCAATGGTCAGAGATGGAGTAATCTCCGGTGTTGTAGAAGGCTGAGGGGTAGGAGTCGGAGGAGCTACGGCAGGAGAAACCAAGTTCAGCTTCGACTGGCGTAGAGGCTTCGAGGCAACCCCTTTACCTTTGCCCTTGGTGTGTTGTTTAGCTCTGAGAAGGTAATAGAACAGAAAACATTACATCTCATAAAGAATTAAAACATATAGTACAAAGACCTTGTGAGGAAAGATTACCTCTTCACAACAGGCACTTCCTTTGTGCCAATAGCCACTATCGGAGCTTTGCGCTTCCGAGGAATAACATCCGGCAGTGGAACCAACTCTCCCTCATCATGAGAAAATTCAGGAGGATATCCCTCAACCGGAGCAAGCTCCAACTCGGGGAGGTCGGCAACCGGAAAAGAAGAGATATCTCAGTATTGCAAAATAATATAAAGATGAGCACATAATACAAGTTGTTGCTAGAAGCTTACTGGCACTACGGGATCTTCTGACGTATGCATGTCCAAGGACAGCTCCGGAATCTTCCTCTCAATCCGCTCCCTTATCAGCCACTTCATTTGGCATACATAATCTTTTGTCGAGTAGGCCTTGGGGCTGATTTAGAGGGAATCTTTCTTTGACGACGTGATGGAGTGCATCAGTCGATCTCCATGATGTTGAAGAGGCTGGATCCAGCGTGCCACCCAACAGTGAACTAAATCGGACCCTTTCAGGCCCTTGTGCTTCATCAAATACTCGATCCGCCTCTTGGCAAGAAGCATATCGTCACTGAGAGCTAGCGCATCTGCGTCCCAAGACTCTTGGGGCGTGGTGGCACCATCGACGAAAGCCGGCAAAGCAATAGCTTTGCCGGGAGCGGGCATATCCTTATGATAGAAAAAGGTGGACAGCCATTGCTTGACCGGCTCACTGGCCATAATCCGAGGATAGACACGCTCTCGCCTAACCGAAAAACTAATAGTACCGGTAATATAAGGATTACCGGTAGTGATGAAATTTCTCTAGACATGAAAGTAATACCAGAAAAGAATAAGGCTCGGCCTAATGCCGAGATATCCCTCGCACAAAGATGCGTACGCGCTCATCTCTAAGAGAGAGTTCGGGGGGAGATGATGGAGTTGAACTCCGTAGTGATCTATAACCTCAGAGAAGAAATCTGAGGGAGGAAAGCTCAGACCTCAGTCGAGGTGAGTGCCGAAGTGAACCCACTCGCCGTCGTGAGGGTTGGGGACCGCCAGTCGCCGGCGCGGAGGAGCCCTTCTTCTTCCACGACGCATAGCTTCTCATTATTAAGGATGCACGGGATCCATACCCTGCGATTGCTCTCCTTCTCCGCCACCGCTGCCGTCGCCGCCATACCGGAGGATGATGCTGAAGCCATTCTTTGCGTGCTGGTGACCTTGGATGGGCGGCGCTGGAGGTTTTCTGGGGTGCAGAGGAGCACTAGGTTCGTGGGGAGGCGTAGGGAGAAGGAAACGGCGCAAGTGCTAGTGAAGAAGATGGGGAAAGAGATCCTCACCACTTATATCCTCCAGCTGCGTCAAGATTCGTGTAAACGCTATAGTGAACGTGCCACGCGTCATGGAAGGAACTGGGAAACCCCCGCACGATGATTATGCTGCCTCTATCTCCACGCACGCATTGAAACGACGCCTCGGTTCCGTGAAAGGCGGACCCACCAACGGTCGTGCTGATAGGAAATGTCTGTCAGTGACGTGACTTGACCATGACTAGTGTCAGGTTACGTCAGAGACCAACTTCCGGCTTAGTTTGAATTTCGAGCTGGAAACCCAAATAACATATTCATAGGTCCGGCTCATTTGAGACTCGGATCTACTCCTTTCTTTTTTGAAGTTTCAGGAACCCTTCACGATTCTGCAAGCCGAAGATAAAGCTAGACGATGATGAAATCCGACTTTGGATCATGCAGGCTTCCGAGGGATGCTGTTGGGGATATACTTTCTGGGTATCCTTACTGTGCCTCACTGACCAGGGTGGCCCACTTCAGGTTAGATCTTTGCTTCACGGGCGGCCCAGTTAGGGAGAAGAGACGAAGTCTAGTACGGCTACGAGAAGGCCTAGAAGACTTACCGACATAGGCCCGTAGTGTTACTTGTAGTTCAAGATGTACTCTGTAACCGACTCTTAGTCGTAGCCGGATGGATCTCTCCTGTAAACCCTAGGCCGGATATCTATATAAGCCTTCCTAGGGAAAGCCTTTAGGGCACCCCTCACAATAGTCTACAATTTTAGCTCGCACAAGCGAAACCCTTGTAACCCATATTTTGGCTCTGCCGTATTACGGGATTACTAGCAGGAGTAGGATCCGTCCAAAGCCGGTGGATTCGAACCTAGGTAAACTTGTGTGTTCACCGTCCCGAAACACCATACGTCTCACACCCCTCTCTTCCACACGCCTCGAGGACCCCCTCATGGCATACCAGTCATCAATCCGACGACAACCTGGCTATGCCAGCTACTCCAAATCTCGAGGGCTACACCCAGTGGGTGCGCTGGCGTGCCCCCACTGGAGTTGAAGTTCCCCCGACTAAAGGCGTTCAGCCGGGCGAAGGTAGCCAGATAAGTTTAACCGGCAAAAGATAAAAACTTTGAAGCATACAGAAAATCGCAAGGAAGATGAAAGCAAGCAAATAGTACGATTGGATAAAAAAGGGAGTCGAAGCTCCCATAAGTTCACCCCGTGTTAGAGACAGCCGGCACAGAGAACAAAGTTCAACAAAACGAAATAATTACAAGTTCACCCGGCATTCCGGGGATTATATCTAAGCGGCGGGACCCTTGCCGTGAGGGTGATCCTGCCCGGAGGTGGTCTCGGGAGGCGGAGGAGGTGCGCTGGCAGTTCCGGCTCTGACGTCCCCGTCAGTCGGCTGCGACGAGGCTTCAGCTCCCGCATCTGGCGTCCCAGCAGACTCCGAGTCGGTGAGGACCTCATCTACGTCCGCGTAGTTGGTGATCTTGATGGCGGAGGCGCAGAGCTTTGGATGAGCTAGGCGGATGGCGGCGAGGTCAGCACCGGCGCGGAAGCCCCCATCAATCTTCTCGCGCGCGTCCTTGTACCAGGAGAGCATCAAGGCCAAGGCCATCTCTGCTTCGGCTCGCGCCGCCAGGTCCCACAGACGGTTGATGGCAGTCGGCACCTCCGTCACCTTGGCCGCCAGCTGCGCCATCATCTCTGGAGCCGCCGTGTCTAGCCACAAGAACGCGAAGACCACCTGAGCCGCTTGGCAGAGCTTAGCGGCCTCCTCGCCAAGGAGGACGACCAGCTCCTGGGCAGTCGGCTGCTCCCCTGGCCAGTTCTCCTGTAGACGGTTGTACGCCAGCAGGTCTACACCGGGATAAAACGCTGTCAGAAAAAAGGAAAGTCAGATCTGGCTACCGGATCCGGAAAGACGAAGATAGTCGGAAAAAACTTAGCCTTGGCAGTGTGCGCAACTTGCATCAACTCCTCGACCAGAGCCTTCTCCCAAACCGTCAGCCGTTTGATCTCCTTCTCTTGGTCCTTGCTCTGGGCGTCGAGAAGATCAAAGGCTTGAACCCGGCTAGCGAGGGCGGCATCGCGCTCCTTGATGGTGGCCTCTAGGGCATCCGTCTTGGCATGCTGATGGCTCAAAATATATTCGAGCTTGTCGGGGAACCCCAAGAGGAAGGTATGATGAGCACAGCAGCAAGTTTTCCCTCAGTTATGAAACCAAGGTTATCGAACTAGTAGGAGCAAGGAAACACCTCCAAGGTGTTGTTTCCAACTTAGAATCCTGCACAACACAACCACGGAACTTTGCCCCCAACTTACAGTGAGGTTGTCAATCTCACCGGTTTTGCTCAAAAACAAAGGATTAAACATATTGTGTGGAAGATAGTAATTGCTTGCAGAAAGTAAACAGAAAACAATAAATAGTAGATTGTAGATTGATAGTAAAAGAATGGATCAGGGTCCATAGTTCACTAGAGGAGATTCTCCTTAAGATAGAAGACATGTTGGGTGAACAAATTACAGCGGGGAAATTGACAGACACCGAGAAAGCATACATGCATATACTAATCATCTTGACTCCTATGAGATTTGATTGGGCATTACAACATTATACATAGACCGTAATCCAACTGCATCTATGACTAATAATCCACCTTCAGGTTATCATCCAAACCCCCTCCAGTATTAAGTTTTGCAAGCAACAGATAATTGCATTAAGCAAAGTGTGTAAAGTAAACAATACGATTGCTCCATGAACAAAGGATTACTGTTTTATCCCTAGTAGCAACATCACATTTAGTACCTTAGAGATTTATGTCACTTCCCCAGATTACTAGAGGCATGAACCCACTATCGAGCATAAATACTCCCTCTTGGAGTTGCTAGCATCTTCTTGGCCAAGATAGCTACTAACAACGGAAAGCATGCAAGATCACAAATAACATAGACATGATAGAATCAATAATCAATCTGAAATAGCATCTCAACATCCATCGGATCCCTGCAAACACAACATGTAAGATTACAAATAGATGATCTTGATCATGAAGGGAGCTCACAAGATGTAAACATGGTAGCACAAAGGAGAAGAACCAACCATCTAGCTACTACATGGACCCGTAGTCCAGGGATGAACTACTCACGCATCACACCGGAGGCAGTCATGGTGATGAATAAGGCCTCCAGGGTGATCTCTCCCCTCCGACAGGGTGCCAGGAAGAGCTTCAGATCCCTCCCGATCTAGGGATGAAGATGGCGGCGGCTACAGACTTTTTCGTGGAATTTTGATCGGGTACTTAGGGTTTTTGCCCCGGAGGCAATATATAGGCGAAGGGGCAAGGTCGATGGAGTGCCAGGGGCCACACCACCTGGTGGCGCGGCTAGGGCTGTCCGCGCCACCACCAGGTGTGGCCGGCCTGGCTCCCCTCTTCGTCTCCCCTCCGGACTTCGTGTTCCTTCTAGTGAAATATTGACTTGGGCTTTTGTCCGGTCCAATCCCGAGAATATTTTCTTACTAGCTTTCTGAAACCAAAAATAGCAGAAAACAAGCAACTGGCACTGTGGCATATTGTTAATAGGTTAGTTCCATAAAATGTGTAAAAATACTCCAAAGTGTGGACAAAACATAAGAAAGTAGATATAAAACAAGCATGGAACATCAAAAAATTATAGATACGTTTGCAACGTATCACGTGCCAATCCTTATTCCGCAACCGGAGCGTGGAATTGGACTTGCTCAGCCGGTCGTTCGCCTTCTTCAGGCGATCGATCTCCCGTTGTGCACACACCATGATGGCTGCGGAAACCGACTATCAGCAAAAGAAGGCGGGAAGAGGAGAAAGATGAAAGTATCCGGCAACAAAATCCGGGTAAAAGGACTTACTCTGGGAGGTCCCATTGGCAGCTGCCAGCTTCTACTCCAGGGTCCAGTTGTCGCCGGCCTCGGCCTCGAGCAGCCGGATCTTCTTCACCGCCAGCTCGGGGGTGGCAACAAGATCCGCCAACGAGGCGGCAGAGGAAGCATCATCGTCAACGGCGTTCGCGATCAGCGACTCCTTCGCCTCCAACACCATCATTCGCCACTCTTCCCCTGGCTCATCATCGGAGTTGTCATCGGCGACGACTACAAGCTCCTTGCCGGTGGAGACCCTCCGCGCCGCCGCGAGGGAACTACCTCCACTTTGTGGGGCTGCCGCAGTCGTTTCCGGCTGCACCACCGTGGTTGGTGGGGCGTCCCCTGCTCCGACTGCAGTAGCCGGATCAGCCTGAGGCGGGGGCGGAGACGGAGCCCTAGGCGAAGGAGGAGGAGCAGAAGCAGCCGGAGGTGGCGCGATGTCCAGTGCGTGGGGCAGCAATCCAGTGGGCGCCCGCGCCGGGCTCGCAGCACCGAAGGAGACCAGCGAGCTGAAAACAGAAGAGAAAGGAAATAAGAAAGAAAGTAAGGCAAGGACAGGAAAGATTGTCTGAGAGCAAAAAGAGGAAAGGGCATAAATGTCAGAAGGTGACTTTCCCCTGCACCATGGGGGGCGGCCCCTTCTTACGGCCAAGGAGGCTGGGGGGAAGGGCGCCGGTCCGGCTCCTCTTGGGAGCTAGATCGTCCACGGCAGGCCGACTAGCCCCGCCTCCTCCTCCATCGGACCGGCTGGAGCCGCTCCCACCGGCGCCCGACCAGTCGGAGTCGCCGTCCGCCACGCGGCGCCAAGCTGGCTCGGGAGCCGGCGCAGCCTCCTCCTCCTCATCAACCTCCGCATGAGGGTCATGCGCTGGCTCATCATTCCGGCTGGGGAAGACGTCACCGTCCCCATCTAACTCCTCACCAGACCGGTGAGCACGTGGCTCGGGAAGGTTAGGCGTGAAGTTCTGGAGGAGGGTCTCGCCCTCCTCCCGGATGATGCAGGGGAAGGTCTACGAAAGAAAGAAGACAAGGATCAGCCGAATAAAAAGACAGAACAAGAAAACAAAAAATGGCTGGCGAAACTTACCTAGGGCGCGCGGTTGTCATGGCTGTAGGGGCCAGACCGAACTTCCAGTGCTCTGGCAGCCGCTCCTTCGTAATTGTCCACACCCACTCCTTCAGGTTGTGGTAATAGGGATCACGGCGAGACAGCCGGGTCAGGTCCAGCCGGCCGGAGTAGTAGCACATCTTGTGTGCGCCGCTGCTGCAGCGGCATCATCAACCGGGACATCAAACTGAGTGTGATGTTCAGGCCGGTCAAGCCGGTGGTGACGAGGGAGCGCATCCGCTGCAGCATTGCGCCCGACTCCGCCTTCTCCCCATGGATCTTCAAGTCCCAATTCTGCCGGCTAGATTCCATGTCCTAGAAAGCCAGCTGATTGATCTGGTCCACGTCGGTGATGTTGCGAACGTAAAAGTACGACTGCTGCCACAGTCGCACTGTGTCCTGCAGCCGGAACTTCGGGTAGCCGGTCTGTGTGCGGGAGTATATGGAGGCACCGCCGCACGTCACCAGCGGCCCTTGGGTGAACTGCACCTGCGGCCGGACGTGGAATAGCCGGCAGAACAACCCGAGATCTGGCTAGATCCCAGGTAGCTCCCGCAGAACGCCACGAAGTGCACCAGCATGCCAATAGCGTTGGCACCGAGGTGGTGGAGGTGGAGATCAAAGAAAGCGAGGAAGGTGAGGAAGAAGGCATGCACCGGTAGCGCGAAGCCGCGGGCGAGGTGCGAAAGGAAAATAACCTACTCCCCCTCCGCCAGGTGCGGCGACTCCTCTCCCGCCGGCGCCAACCGCACATCCACCTCTGTCTCTGGCGGCAGTACGCGGGTGGAGCGGTACTTCTCTATGTGCTCCTCCGTCACGGAGGAATCACACCAGGCTCCGTGCTCGGAAGCCATCTCCAGCTTGTTGGGTGTCGCACCGGCTGTGGAGTGGCGGTGGCCCGTGTCTCCGGCAGCGCTAAATGGGCGGCACGACGAACTACAGTAACAGGGGCAAGCGAGGCAAGGAGAGAAGGAAAGGGCGCAGGGAGGCAACTGGGAAGGCAATGAGCAGAAGGAGGAATCGCCCTCCCCCGGGCGACCCTTTAAAGGCTCGGAAGGGCAATCGTCCTCGGTGCCACGCGGCGCCCATCGAACCACACCTCGCTCCCTCCACCGCACATGATCCTCTATGCAGGCGCCGGGTGCGCAGAAGATCCCGGAGCGGAAACCGAAGAGCCAAACGGCAGTTTCTCGAGACGACGTGCGACGGGACGCTACACTGCGCGCTGCAGTGCAATGATGGCGCGTGCGTGCGTGGCCAGCGTCAGCACTGATGTCACGGGTAGCGCAACCGCCAGACGTAGCCGGCCACAAATTTCGAAGTTGGGGAGGAGCGCGCGCACATTTCACCTAATGGCGAAATCTACACGCGCTCGGGGGCTAGTGTTGGGGGGGATGACCTCCGGATAACCCAACCAGACAAGAACTACAACAATCAATTCGCATCCGGCTGGCTGAGCGCAGCCGGACACGAGCGAATCATACCGGCTACTTTACGGTAGCCGGAACCAAGAGGAGCAGCAAGACATAGGACCGGCTATGTCAGCGTAGCCGGACGCAATTAGGAGGACAGAGCGACGTGCTGCACAGTGCATGGTACGCCTTGGTACAATGACAAGACCTGCAACTACACGGCCATACCGAAGACTTTGCTGGGTGACGCGGGCACAGTGGCCAAATGCTGACGACAGGCTCGCACAGAGTTCACTGTACCCACGACGATCCTACCGCATGTACCTCGATGGGATGTAAGTGTACCGGATACTGTAGATGACCAGCCAGCTGGGACCCGCCTGTGGGGCCCACCAGCCGGACTTGAAGGAAATATGCCCTGAGAGGCAATAATAAAGTTGTTATTATGTATTCCTTATATATGATAGATGTTTATTTTGCATGCTAGAATTGTATTGATCGGAAACATCAATACATGTGTGTTTAATAAAAAAAAAGGGTTCCTAGTTATGCCTCTCTTATAGACTAGCTTGTTGATTAACAAGATGATCAAGGTTTCCTGATCATGGACATTGGATGTTGTTAATAACAAGGTCACAGCATTTGTGAAATGATGTGATGAACATTCATCCGAAGTATAGCATTACGATCAAGTCATTATGTTTATATTGCTATAACATCATACAAAGTAATCTTTATCCTTAGACCATGAGATCATGTTAATTGCTAACACCTGAAGAGTATCTCGATAACATCAAACGTCACACCATAACAGGGTGACTATAAAGATGGGTTCAGTGCTACAAAGGTGTTATGTTGAGGCTCATGGATCAAGAGTGGAATTTCTCAATCCCGATGACGGATAGATATACTCTAGGCCCTCTCGGTGATATCACATTGAGATAGCTTGCAAGCAAGTGATGTGATCACTAGAATGTTATATCACGGGAACGAGAAAAGAGTGCATGTCGATAACGAGATCAAACTAGGTATTTGGATACCGATGATCGAATATTGGACATGTATTATATCATGAGACAAAGGGATTAAATTACAAGCGTTAAAGGTTCTCACGATCACAGAAGTCATCGTTGAATATGTGGGAGTCAGTACGGATCTCCAGGTCCCGCTTCTGATTATTGATCTGAGAGGAGTCTCAATCATGTCTGCATTATTCGTGAACCGTAGGGTGACACACTTAAGAGTTACCGGACACCATTTTTGAGCACATATGTTTCAGACGAAAGAATTGCAAAGCGTAGGAATTGTTTCGATAGAAACCGGAAATTGTTTCGGATGAAATTGAAGAAATTGGTTCTGCATGTGATATTGAAATATTGCAAGGGGTTATATGTGAATGTTTGTTAATTAAAGTAATTAACAAAATTCTGAATAAATTTAATAAAAGAGTTTTATTAAATGAGAGAGTATTAAACTTGGAGAATTTTAATGCATTTAAAGTGGGGACTTTAAAAGGGAATGTGAAGAGCCATTTTAATGTGCAGGGGTTACCAGCACATGAATGGGGGATGTGAGGAGTCACCCCCCCCCCCCATGCGCTGGCCATGGAGAGGAGGGGCACCCCCTCCTCCTATAAAAGGCCACCCCCTCCCTCCTTCCTTACACCTCCTTGTGAAGGATCTCTCTCCCCCTCTAGAATTATTCCCCCATGGTCTCGGATTAGCGAGATACATGTTCCTGGTGGCATTTCGTCTAGAAGGAGTTGCTGCTTCCGCTGGATCGCTAGAGCGAGGAGGTGGCGGTTGTCCGGTGGCTTGAACGTGTGTGCGAGTACGGATGCACTGCTGAGTTGCGGCGCTCGGACTTCCTCACGATCTTGAGATCGGCAAGTGTACGACTACATCAACCACGAGTTCCTACTCGTTAACAAAACTCGTTGTCTTCGAGGGTAAGTTCTCGATGGATGTATGTCCACCCATTGCTTTGTACCTAGTAGATAGATCTTGGCGTGTAGTTCTCATCGTAGGAAATTTTTTGTTTTCTAGGCTGCGGACCCAATAGTGGTATCAGAGCCTGATCTATGCATAGGTGCTTTGCACGGGTAGTACACATATGTTTATATGTGGGCGATGATGATCATGTTATTGCATCTTCTATGTATTATGGATATTGGTGGCATAGTGGGATGAAGCGGCCCGGACCAACCTTACATGTCATCGTACATGAGACCGGTTCCACGACTGACATGCAACTAGTTTTGCATAAGTGGCTGGTGGGTGTCTGTCTCTCCTACTATAGTCAATATCTGATTTACAACGAGTTGCTAATAACTTGGTTATCCTCGTTGTGGTTCATGTTCGTAGGTAAGAATGGTTCTATATCTGAAAGCCCTAAGCCACGTAAAACTTGCAATTGATGAATTAGAGGCGTCTAGTTTAGATCGTTGTTGGGCTAGTGTATTGATATGGTATTGTTGTAAGTAGATGTATGATAGATACTCTTACAACACATTCAACGTGTAAGTTCCATAGACCTTGGCCTTACACACAAAGGAATGATAGAGATCATACCACGATGCAAATGATAGAGATCAAATGCATGGACCATATCATCTCACTTTACACATTAGATGTTAGCATCTTATACTGCTAGTTTGGCGCTTTTGGTAGCATTGTAAGATGATCCCTCATTTAGATATCAAGATAAAAATATGTTCTTCCCTGAGTATGCACCGTTCTATGGATCGTGTTTCGAGACATCACGTGATGATTGGGTGTACTCGAATCGACGCTTTCATATGAACGGGTGTAAGACAGTTTTACATACGCGAATACTAAGGTTCTTACTTGGCGAGCCTAGCATGTATAGACATGGCCTCGGAACACGGACCAAAAGGTTAAGCATGAGTCATATGGTTGATATGATTCCCATATAGATGCTCGCCTTTGAAGCTACATCAACTCACGTGATGATCGGACTTGGTGTAGTGGATTTGGTTCATGTAATCACCAAAAGGACACGAAGGATGTCGTTTTTGAGTGGGAGTTCATTAGGATTAGTTGAACTCACTCTATCATAAACTTAGTCTAAATAAACTTTACAAATTCTGTTGTAGATGGCACCACCTGCTTTTAATTTCAATGTGTTCATGGAGAAAGAGAAACTTGCTGAGAATGGTAGCAACTTCACCAACTGGGCTATGAATTTGAGGATTCTCCTCACTGCTGCACAAAAACAATATGTGCTAGATGCACCGCTAGGCCCCCCACCAGCTCCTGATGACCCTGACGAGGAAAAGAATGTCTATGTGACTCGTCAGGAGGACCACAACTTAGTTCATTGCGGCATACTGTATGGGCTAGAGCCAGAACTTCGAAAGCACTTCGAAAATGGAAATGCCTTTGATACCATGGGAGAATTGAAAATGATTTTCGATACCCATGCTGCCGTAGAGAGTTATACTGCTACTAAAAAGTTCTTTAGCTACATGATGGAGGAGAACATCTCCATTAGTGAGCACGTACTCAAAATGTCTGGGTACGCCGATAAACTTGTGTCCTTGGGAATAACGATTCCCATTGACTTGGGCATACATCGTGTTCTCCAATCTCTGCCACCTAGCTACAAGAGCTTCGTGGTGAACTATAACATGTAGGGCATGAAGAAGTCTCTTCCCGAGATTCTATCAATGCTTAAGACTGCAGAAGTGGAGATTAGGAAAGAACGTCAAGTGTTGATGATCAATAGGACCACCGGTTTCAAGAAGGACAAGAAAGGCAAGCACAAGGGAAAGAAGGGTGGAAAATCTGTTGTCACACCTGAAAAGAAACCCCGAGCTAGCCCTAAGTCTAACACCGAGTGTTACTATTGCAAGGGGACTGGCCATTGGAAGCGCAATTGCCCCAAGTATTTGGCGGACAAGAAGTCCGGCAAGGCAAACAAAGGTATATGTGATATACATGTTATTGATGTGTACTTACTAGTACTCGCAGTAGCACCTGGGTATTTGATATGGGATCGGTTGCTAATATATGTAACTCGATTTAGGGGCTGCGGAACAAGTGACAACTAGTAAGGGATGAGGTCAGGATGCGGGTCAGCAATGGATCAAGAGTTGATGTGATCGCCGTCGGGACACTACCTCTCCATATGCCATCGGGATTAGTTATAAACCTAAATAATTGTTATTTGGTGCATGCACTGAGCATGAACATTGTATCCGGATTGTGTTTGATGCAAAGTGGTTATTCCTTTAAATCTGAAAACAATGGTTGTTCGGTTTATAAGAATGATATCTTTCATGGTCATGCACCTGTGTTGAATGGTTTATTTCTGTTGGATCTCGATAGTAATATTACGCATATTCATAATGTTAATGCTAAAAAGATTAAACTTGATAATGATATATCTGCATATATGTGGCAGTACCGTCTAGGTCATATTGGCGTTAAACGCATGAAGAAACTCCATTCTGATGGACTTTTGAAATCACTTGATTTTGAACCATTTGATACATGTGAGCCATGCCTTATGGGGAAGATGACTAGAACGTCGTTTTCTGGTTCAATGGAACGAGCGACAGATTTATTGGAAATCATACATACTGATGTGTGTGGACCAATGAGTGTATCGGCGCGAGGTGGATATCGTTATTTTGTTACTTTCATGGATGATTTGAGTAGATACGGGTATATCTATTTGATGAAACACAAGTCTGAAACATTTGAAAAGTTCAAGGAATTTCAGAATGAAGTGGAAAATCATCGTAATAGAAAGATCAAATTTCTTCGGTCTGACCGTGGAGGTGAGTATCTAAGTTACGAGTTTAGCACACACATGAAAGAGTGTGGAATGGTTTCACAACTCACGCCTGCCGGAACACCCCAACGTAATGGTATGTCGGAACATCATAATCGTACATTATTGGATATGGTTCGATCTATGATGTCTCTGACTGACTTGCCACTGTCATTTTGGGGTTATGCACTGGAAACAGCTACATTCACTTTAAATCGGGCACCATCTAAATCCGTTGAAACGACACCGTATGAATTATGGTTTGGAAACAAACCTAAGCTATCATTTCTTAAAGTTTGGGGATGCGATGTTTATGTCAAGAAACTTCAGCCGGATAAACTCGAACCCAAAGCGGAAAAATGCGTCTTCATAGGATACCCTAAGGAAACGATTGGGTATACCTTCTATCATAGATCCGAGGGCAAGGTTTTAGTTGCCAAGAATGGATCCTTTTTTGAGAAGGAGTTTCTCGCGAAAGGTGTGAGTAGTCGGAAGGTAGAACTCGAAGAGGTTATTGAACCCTCTCTTCATGAAATGGCGAGTAGCGCAGCACCGGAAGTTGTTTCGGAGTTGACTTCACCTAATGAAGAGAGAGCTAATGATATTGATCATGAAACTCCGAAAGAGGACACTACCGAACCTCGCAGGTCAAGTAGGACACGTGCAGCTCCTGAACTGTATGGCAATCCTGTTGTGAATTTCATGGTTGATGAAATAGATGACCCTGCAACATATGAAGAAGCGACGGTGAGCCTGGATTCCAACAAATGGCTAGAAGCCATGAAATCTGAGATGGAATCCATGTACGAGAACCAAGTTTGTACCTTGGTGGACTTACCTCACGATCGAAAGGCCATTGAGAATAAATGGATTTTCAAAAGAAAAACGAATGCTGATGGTAATGTGACCATCTATAAGCAAAGGGGTTTCGACAAATTCAAGGAGTTGACTACGATGAGACATTCTCTCCCGTAGCGATGCTTAAGTCGGTTAGGATTATGTTAGCAATTGCTGCATATTTCGATTATGAAATATGGCAGATGGATGTCAAAACTGTGTTCCTCAATGGTAATATTGAAGAAGAGTTGTATATGATACAACCTAAGGGTTTTGTCGATCCTAAGGATGCTAATAAGGTATGAAAACTTCAGAGATCCATCTATGGACTGAAGCAAGCATCGCGGAGTTGGAATCTCCGCTTTGATGAGGTGATCAAAGAGTTTGTATTTGTCCAAACTTATGGAGAGGCTTGTATTTACAAGAAAGTGAGTGGGAGCAATGTGGCATTTCTGATATTATATGTGGATGACATATTATTGATTGGAAATGATATAGATCTTTTAAACAGTGTTAAAAGTTATCTAAACAGCAAATTTTCGATGAAAGACCTTGGTGAAGCGTCATATATATTAGTCATTAAAATCTATAGAGATAGATCAAGGCGCCTAATTGGGCTATCGCAGAGTACATACCTTGATAAGATATTAAAGAAGTTTAATATGGACGGAAGTAAGAAGGGGTTCTTACCTATGTTGCAAGGCAAGACATTGAGTAAGACTCAAAGTCCAGCTACGGCGGAAGAAAGAGAGATGATGGATAAGATCCCCTATGCCTCGACCATAGGCTCTATTATCTATGCCATGTTGTACAAGACTGGATGTGGCACATGCTATTAGTTTGACTAGTAGGTACCAATCTGATCCAGGTTTGGAACACTGGATAGCGGTCAAGAACATCCTCAAGTACTTGAGAAGAACTAGGGATATGTTTCTTATATACGGAGGTGAAGAAGAGCTAGTCGCTAAATGTTATGTCGATGCCAGTTTTGACACCGATCCGGATGACTCTAAGTCTCAATCCGGATACGTATTTCTCTTGAATGGAGCAGCAATTAGTTGGAGGAGTTCCAAACAACTTGTGGTGGCTGGATCAACGATGGAGGCGGAATATGTTGCTGCTTCAGAAGCGGCGCAGGAAGCGGTTTGGATGAAAGAGTTCATTACGGAACTAGGTGTGGTTCCTAGTGCATCAGTCCTGATGGTGATCTATTGTGACAACAATGGAGCCATAGCCAACGCAAAGGAACCGAGGTCTCACAAGAATTCCAAGCATATTAAGCGCCGGTTTCACTCCATCCGCGACCATGTCAAGGATGGAGATATAAAGATTTGTAAAGTACACATGGACCTAAATGTAGCAGATCCGTTGACTAAAGCTCTCCCTAGGGCAAAACATGATCAACACCAGAACTCCATGGGTGTTAGATTTATCACTATGTGACCTCTAGTGCAAGTGGGAGACTGAAGGAAATATGCCCTAAGATGCAACAATAAAGTTGTTATTATGTATTCCTTATATATGATAGATGTTTATTTTGCATGCTAGAATTTTATTGATCGGAAACATCAATACATGTGTGTTTAATAAACAAAAAGGGTTCCTAGTTATGCCTCTCTTATAGACTAGCTTGTTGATTAACAAGATGATCAAGGTTTTCTGATCATGGACATTGGATGTTGTTAATAACAAGGTCACAACATTTGTGAAATGATGTGATGAACATTCATCCGAAGTATAGCATTACGATCAAGTCATTATGTTTATATTGCTATAACATCATACGAAGTAATCTTTATCCTTAGACCATGAGATCATGTTAATTGCTAACACCTGAAGAGTATCTTGATAACATCAAACGTCACACTGTAACAGGGTGACTATAAAGATGGGTTCAGTGCTACAAAGGTGTTATGTTGAGGCTCATGGATCAAGAGTGAAATTTGTCAATCCCGATGACGGATAGATATACTCTGGGCCCTCTCAGTGATATCACATTGAGATAGCTTGCAAGCAAGTGATGTGATCACTAGAATGTTATATCACGGGAACGAGAAAAGAGTGCATGTCGGTAACGAGATCAAACTAGGTATTTGGATACCGATGATCAAATCTTGGACATGTATTATATCATGAGACAAAGGGATTAAATTAAAAGCGTTAAAGGTTCTCACGATCACAGAAGTCATCTTTGAATATGTGGGAGTCAGTACAGATCTCCAGGTCCTGCTTCTGATTATTGATCTGAGAGGAGTATCAATCATGTCTGAATTATTCGCAAACCATAGGGTGACACACTTAAGAGTTACCAGACACCATTTTGGAGCACACATGTTTCAGACGAAATAATTGCAAAGCGCAGGAATTGTTTCGATAGAAACCGGAAATTGTTTCGGGTGAAATTGCAGAAAGTGGTTATGCATGTGATATTGAAATATTGCAAGGGGTTATATGTGAATGTTTGTTAATTAAAGTAATTAACAAAATTCTGAATAAATTTAATAAAAGAGTTTTATTAAATGAGAGAGCATTAAACTTGGAGAATTTTAATGCATTTAAAGTGGGGACTTTAAAAGGGAATGTGAAGAGGCATTTTAATGTGGAGGGGTTACCACCACATGAATGGGGGAGGTGAGGAGTCACCCCCCATGCGCCGGCCATGGAGAGGAGGGGCACCCCCCCTCCTCCTATGAAAGGCCACCCCCTCCCTCCTTCTTCCTTACACCTCCTTGTGAAGGATCTCTCTCCCCCTCTAGAATTATTCCCCCATGGTCTCGGATTAGCGAGATACATGTTCCCGGTGGCATTTCGTCTGGAAGGAGTTGCTACTTCCGCTGGATCGCTGGAGCGAGGAGGTGGAGGTTGTCCGGTGGCTTGAACGTGTGTGCGAGTACGGATGGGCTGCTGAGTTGCGGCGCTCGGACTTCCTCATGATCTTGAGATCGGCAAGTGTACGACTACATCAACCACGAGTTCCTACTCGTTAACAAAACTTGTTGTCTTCGAGGGT
This sequence comes from Avena eriantha, assembly GCA_910589775.1. NCBI lineage: Eukaryota > Viridiplantae > Streptophyta > Magnoliopsida > Poales > Poaceae > Avena > Avena eriantha. The sequence goes on from OU342741.1 coordinate 92,873,298, forward strand.
AAGTTCTCTATGGATGTATGTACACCCATTGCTTTGTACCTAGTAGATAGATCTTGGCGTGTAGTTCTCATCATAGGAAATTTTTTGTTTTCTATGCTGCGGACCCAACAGGACTGGCCAGTGAGACCGTTGCCTCTCTACCTATATAAGGAGAGGCAAGGCTCCCTTAGCAAGGGTTGGTCTCAGTGCATTTAAGGAGGTAGATAGAAGATACAGCTCCAGGAGCGATTGTAGCTCGTATATAGTCAGATCGTCAGGAGTAGGAGCTTTACCTCACCACGAGGGCTCCGAACCTGGGTACTTCTTGTGTCTCCCTACACTTGCTCGTATCCAATCCCATTTGCGGACGCCGTCGAGAGCTTTCCTGTTAGTCCCCACACCTCTATCTAACCTGTTTAGGTACTGTCGTTCCCAATACAACGACAATTACCTCTTCATCTTTGGTTTCTTCTAGATGTTTCACGACTTCTGGCATGCTTTCCTCTTGCCTCTTTTCCTGTACTGCTTTGACATGCTCATATTCAAAAATATGCGTTTGCGCAGTGTTAGGGAAAGGCACATCATATATTGGTTCTACGGAGGCCAGTGTTGATTCATCTTCTCTTTTCTTTTCTGGTTCGGGTGGTGGATCATACTTGACTGGACCATCCTTTGGAGCTTTAATATGTTCTGTAAAAGCTTTAAAAACTTGCAACACAAGATCTAAATCCAAATAAAGTTCTTTAGATAATTCTTTAACCTTTTTTTATTATAGTCATGAATACAATCATGCTCTATTTCTACGCCTCCTTCACTTCCTCGACCAAAATTCCATGAAACTCTATGATCTCGAATTCTATTAAGTAAAGCCCAAGCTTTAGGTATAGGAAGATTCATAAAGGCTCCTTCCGCGAAAGAGTCTAGTTCAATTATATTAGGTTCAATTAAACCGCCATAAAAGATATGTAGTAAATACCATTCAGGCAAATCATGATAAGGACATAGTCATAGTAAATCTTTAAATCTAATATAAGCTCTTACTAGTACTTCATTAGAATGATTCTTCCAAGTCATTATAAGACGACTGATTCCAAAAGATTTTGATAATGGATAATATTTTGATAGAAATTCACAAGCTAGATTATCCCAAGTAGTGGTAGCTTCAGGGGGTAGAGATCTATACCGTTTTGGGTTTTGGGTATAAGAGCAATAAAGTAAAGTAAAGTAAAACAACTGAGTACAAAAAGTAGGGAGAAGGCGTTCTCAGGGAGTAGCGGATACACCACTAGTACTGTAAAGATCTAAGATAAAGATTATCATCATGAACATTCTCAACTATGTATGTGTGGGAGGAACTCCGTATTTGGACGAATAGGCAACAACCGCTGCTCACATCATCCTCATAACCACAGCAGTCAGCAATCAACATCAATCGAATTACTGCACTATTAAGGGACGTAATCCCGTAGGATATATCGTATGGCATGGATAGTGTTATATGAGTTTTCTCGGTTTCCCAAGTTGATACGTAAGGGGTACCAACAACTTTATAGTCACTGTAAGTGCTAGCACGCCTCTGTCTACCAACAAGTAGTTTCCTCCATCGAGTCCCCACAAGAGGCAAATATTGAGAGGTCGACTTCTCTCAACATCAAGATGTAGAAAATATAACACATGGTCACAACAATGAATATCATAATAGACTTTATCTTATTTCAATCTCATACTAGGGTTTCTCCATCTCCCCAAGAACTAATGATCTACTTAGACATGGAGGCAATCAACATCATGGCAATGGTAATGGAAACAATCATAGATGAATAGTACCTGTATAAATCACAACGAGTATAAGAATTACAACAAGATCTAGACAAGATGTAGATGGGATGGATGGAGATGGTGGTGATGCAGCGGTGGATGATGAAGATCGATGCCTTAGTCTCCCGGATCTGTGCAGGGCGAAGATGGGTCCCTGGTGGATGAGTTCCCCCTCCAGATGCCTTCCAGAGGTGAGGTTTCGGTGATTTCTGGGTGTTTTGTATGTCGTCCCCTCGAACTAATTGCATGGGGTGAAACTATTTGACAAGGCAGAGGCGGTGCCAACTATACGGCTGAAGCTATATGGCCAGAAAAATTGCTCCCCCGTATAGTTGGTCGTTGAACTCTCTGCCTCCCTTGTTCGCTTCTGGTTTTCTTCTGGTATTATTAATATTTCCCAAATAAGCGATTTACGTTGTTGTTTACTCCTTTTCTCCACAGTGCAACTGCTCCAAGAATTGTATCCATTGGATCCATCATTTGTCTTGATCCTGGTGAAAACAAACATAAAATGTGCGCGCAAACGCTGTAAAATACAAAGATCCTACATCTACAAATGCAAAATAATAAAGTAAAACATGATGCAAATATGCACTCATCAACGAGATATCATGGGAATGAGTAGAGCAACACTTGTCGGTAACAAGATTGAACAATGTATCATGATACCAATGATCTCGGACAAGTCAGGTATTAAAGTAAGAAAGGGATTTGGACTCGACGTTTGTGGTTCAAACAACATTGAAATCATGGAATGCACATGGGTCATTATGGGCATCCTGGTCCCGCTATTGATCAATGATCTGAGATATCGTCTCAATCATCTCTGTGATGTTCCTGAACCACAGGGTAACACACTTAAGGTTTTACGATGCTTTGAGATTGTTCTGAAATAGATGGAATCATAGGAAGAAAGAGAAAGGTACACCGAAAGTCTTCCGTGAGAGAACCGAAATCATTCCGGGAAATTATGTAGGAGATTGGAATGAACCGAAAGTTGTTTTAGATCAAAAGGATTTAATGATTATGTATTTTATATTAATTATTATAAATAATACTAAAATAAATATTTAAATTTAATTTAATGGGACAACTTCCCTATTAGTCCAAGTTCCCGAACGGAACAAGGACCAAGAGGGAAGGGTGCCATGGGGCAGCCACCGCCACCTTGAGGGCGTGAGGGTGGGGCCCACCGGCGCTAACCTACCTTGGGCTACGCACGAGGTCCACCCGCCCCCGGCCGGTCGGCCTTCTCCCCTAGGCGCGCCTCCTCCCACCTCCTCTTTCCTTTAGTCCCACCTTGGGACTTTAGTAGTTGGGGTGCCCACTTTCCCCTATATATAGAGGTATATATGGGAGGGAAAAAGGACAACCTAATAATTTCTAAGTCAATTTCCTTAGGAATTCTCTCTCTCTATTCTCTTCCAACTGTGGCCCCAAGTAAGGGTTGCACGAGCGGGAGACTGCTTTGCTATGGCACGCCGTTGGGCTACAGTGATTCTGGCCAGAAGATTTACTTCCGCACCGTGAGTCGTCATCGAGCACCGGGATCGTCGTGCAAGGATCAATGATGACTTGCGAGGAGCTTCGTGACCTTGAGGTCATACAAGTATGACTACATCATCCATGTTCTTCATGAACGTTAAACGCTTTTGGTCTACAAGGGTATGTTACCAAAGCCTCTCCCCATTACAACATTACTCATAGATAGATCTTGGGCAGTTTGGTGTTACTCTAGTCGGGATTTTTTCGTTTTCTGCTATGAACCTCTTCAGTGCTATCAGAGCCGATCTATGCATAGTATTGCTTATATGGTTAGAACACATGTTGTCGGATTGAGGACAAGTACGCCATGAGAGGGTCCTCGAGGCGTGCGGAAGAGAGGGGTGTGAGACGTACGGTGTTCCGGGACGGTGAGCACACAAGTTTACCCAGGTTCGAATCCGCCGACTTTGGACGGACCCTACTCCTGCTAGCAATCCAGTAATACGGTAGAGCCGGAATATGGGTTACAAGGGTTTCGCCTGTGCGAGTTGAGATTGTAGACTATTGAGGTGTTGCCCTAAAGGCTCTCCCTAGGACGGCTTATATAGATATCCGGCCTAGGGTTTACAAAAGAGATCTATTCGGCTATGACTAAGAGTCGGTTACAGAGTACATCTTGAACTACAAGTAACATTATGGGCCTAAGTCAGTAAGTCTTTTGGGCCTTCCCGTAGCCGGATTGGACTTCATATTTCTCCCTGACTAGGCCGCCCATGAAGCAAAGCTCTAACCCAAAGTGGGCCACCCTGGTCAGTGAGGAACTGTGAGGATACCCGGAAAGTATATCCCCAACAGCAGCCCCCGGAGGCCTCCAAGATCCAAAGTCAGATTTATCATCGTCTAGCTTGATCTTCGGCTTGCAGAATCTTGAAGGGTTCCTGAAACTTCACAACAAAAAATACGATCCGGGTCTTAAAAATAAGTCGGACCTATCAACAAGTTACTCGGATTTTCCAGCTTGATTTCAAACTAAGCCGGAACTTGGTTCCTAACGCTACCTAACACAAGTCATGGTCAAGTCACGTCATCTGACAGGCATTCTGTCAGCACGACCGTTGGTGGGTCCGCGGTTCGCGGAACCGAGGCGCCGTTTCAATGCGTGCGTGGAGATCGAGGCAACGTAATCATCGCGTGGGTCCTTCCCAGTTCCTTCCACGACGCGTGGCGGTTACACTGTAGCATTTGCACGAATCTTGGCGCAGTTAGGTGGGTATAAGGGGTTAGGATTTTGTCCTTCTCCTTCCACCAGTCCTTTGCCTTTTCCTCTCCTCCCAATCTCCCTGCGCGCACAGAGCTCCCCGTTCCTCCCCCACAGAACTCCCAGCGCTGCCCCTTTTAGGTCAACTGCTCGCCGGAGAAATGGCTTCATCTTCTTCCTCTGGCTTGGCGGCAGTGGCGGCGGCGGAAGCGGTGGCCGAGAAAGAGAGCTTTCGCGGGCTCTGGATTCCCTGTGCACTCAACGAGGAGGGCCTCAAGAACGTGGAGAAGGAGGGGCTTCTCGCCGCCGGCGAATGGTGGAGCGGCTTCGAGAAAACCGTCCCCAACCCGCGCGACGGCGAGCGGGTCCACTTCGGCACCCACCTCGATAGAGGTTTGTCGTTTCCTCCCTCGGAGTTCTTCTCCGAGGTGATTGATCATTATGGAGTTCAACTCCATAATCTTCCTCCCAACTCTCTCTTAGAGATGAGCGCATACGCTTCGTTGTGTGAGGGCTTTCTCGGCATTAGGCGAGTTTGACTCTTTTCCGGTACTATTTTCATGTCCAGAGAAACTCCATTACCGCCGGTGTTCCTTACATCACCGGCACTATTAGTGTTTCACGTATCCCGAAATTCTAGCTACTAACTCGGTCAAACAATGGCCAGCCACGATTTTCTATCATAGGGATATTCCGGCTCCTGGCAAAGCCACTGCTTTGCCGGCTTTTGTTGATGGAGCTGCCACGGCCCAACCTTCTTGGGACGAGGCTGCTCCGGCTCTCACCGACGATCTGATCCTCGCTAAGAGGCGGATCGAATACTTGATCAAACACAAGGGACTGAAGGGATCCGACTTGGTCCAATGCTGGGTCTCACGCCGGATCTAGCCCCTTCCGTACCACGGGGATCGGCTGATGCACTCCATCACGTCATCCAAGAAAGATTCCCTCTGCATCAGCCCCAGAGCCTACACCACACAGGGCTATATAAGCCAGATTAAGTGGCTGATCAAGGAGCGGGTCGAGAGGAGAATCCCGGAGGTTTCTCTGGATATGCACACGGCGGAAAACCCCGTAGTGCCGGTAAGCTTTCATCGGTACACTTTTTATGTGTTTCAATCTTCGAGTTATACTACAATACTGATATGTTTTCTTATTTTCAGCTTGCCGACCTCCCCGAGTCGGAACTTGCTCCGCTCGAAGGATATCCTCCTGAGTTTTCTCAGGAGACAGGCCCAACCTTCTTGGGACGAGGCTGCTCCGGCTCTCACCGACGATCTGATCCTCGCTAAGAGGCGGATCGAATACTTGATCAAACACAAGGGACTGAAGGGATCCGACTTGGTCCAATGCTGGGTCTCACGCCGGATCTAGCCCCTTCCGTACCACGGGGATCGGCTGATGCACTCCATCACGTCATCCAAGAAAGATTCCCTCTGCATCAGCCCCAGAGCCTACACCACACAGGGCTATATAAGCCAGATTAAGTGGCTGATCAAGGAGCGGGTCGAGAGGAGAATCCCGGAGGTTTCTCTGGATATGCACACGGCGGAAAACCCCGTAGTGCCGGTAAGCTTTCATCGGTACACTTTTTATGTGTTTCAATCTTCGAGTTATACTACAATACTGATATGTTTTCTTATTTTCAGCTTGCCGACCTCCCCGAGTCGGAACTTGCTCCGCTCGAAGGATATCCTCCTGAGTTTTCTCAGGAGACAGAGGTGGTCCCATTGCCGGACCTTGCGCTCAAGAAGCACAAAGCTCCGACAGTGGTTGTTGGCACAAAGGAGGTGACTGTTGTGAAGAGGTAACTTTCAATCACAATTTCCGCCTTTGTACCTTACTCGAATTTCTTTTCGAGATGTAATGTTTCCGACTTTATTACATTCTCAGAGCAAAACCGCTCGTCAAGGGCAAACGGAAAGGGATTCCTTCAAAACCGCAGTGGCAGACGAAGCTTACCATAGCTTCTCCTGCCGTGGCTCCTCCGACTCCTGCTCCTCAACCTTCCACAACACCGATGATCTCTCCGGAGGCCGTAGAAGATCCGGCTCCTTCAACGGAGCCTGCGAACCTTGAGTCGCAAACTAACGTCACCATGGGTGAGTCAGATTTAGATAAGGGTGAACCCTCTTTGGGTAATGATCCCTCGGGAGAAACCTTCACTGAAAACCTTATCAGCAATCCGGGACTTGCCAAGTTTGGCTTGTCCCAAAAATCTGCTGAAGAAATCCAGCGGCTTGCCAGGCAATGCCTGGAGAAAAGAAACTTATCTACCGAAGAAGAAGCGCAAGAGGCAGAGGACGTCAAGTTCTCCGACCTTCTCGCCCAAGTGCGCCTTCGTGACGAGAGGATTAGGACTGGTGAGCTTCCAACAGCTCCAGTGATTCCTCTGACTCTCGCCGAAAAGGTGGCCGCTGAAGTGAACGCGGGTTTGGATAAACTCACCCGCGAGCAATATGTAAGTCGGAATTCCAACTCCTGTTTTTTCCATTATTTTATATCATATCCTCTAGCCCCCAAGCATGAAGTAGGATATATAATCTAGGTTTATGATTCGTTAGGATGCCAAAGAACGAACTAGTGTAGCCCCCAAGGCTCGTGCTGATATTAGCAAAAATATTAGCCCGAGTCTTAAGTAGCTTTCTAACTTTGGGTATTCTGACTTACAAAAAGTATGTTCCTATAACCAGGATTTATTGAAGAATGTATGTGATAAGCGGAGAGAGATCAAAGCTCTCCGGCTTAAAAATTCTGAACTTAAAGTTGCCAAGGATGAAGCCGAAGGTAATCATTCCGAGATTCAAACCTTGTCTTTGTTATTTTCAATGTCGAATTTTTCTGAATTGTTGTTCTTTTTGGCTTACAGCGCTGGTGAAACAATCCTGCGCCATGATTGAAGAGGCCGAGAACCTAAAAACCTTGGTGGTGGAGAACAAGGAGCTTCGCTAAGAGCTGAACCAGCTCAAGGCAGATCATAAAAAGAGGATAGCTCAAGTCCTTGAATCCTCCTCCATGGCTACTAAAGAGCGTGATCGCAAGATCGCCGCTCAAGATAAAATAATCTCGGACCTCAAGAATGAGCTTAGCAGAGAGAGGGATCTTTCCCAGGCGCTCCGGGCTGAACTCCAGAGTCTTTGGGAGGAGAAGACCAAAATTGACGACGTCATTTTCGGTACGTTCCATCTGTCTGACTTATCTTTTTCTTCGACTTCTATCAATGTCGGATTTCCTTAACTTGTTTTGTTTATAGGTCCTCTGAACTTGACGGACTCTTCCTCCACCGAGCCCCGCACCCACCGGCTTACCCAAGTCGGTGACCTGCTTCATGACTTCTGCCAATCCCTTGAGGACATCGACGAAGCTCTCAAGATTCCAGACATGCACAGCATGTCAGATTTTCAGGTGCGGGACAAGGCAAAGGAGATGCCGCAACTTGTTCGGGACTAGAACATGTCCTGCGCGCGGACTGCAGCGCAGAATGCTCTCACCATGGTCATGAGCCATCATGGAAACATGGAGATATGGCAAGTGACCAGAGGGTACTGCAAAGTAGATGAGGATGGCCAGGAGCAGGACCTTCAAGCCATCATGCACTCCTCCACCGGATATGGGTGTCACGTGGCTGACCTGACCAGCTACGAGACCGCTTTCTGCACCCGCGTGGATACTCCGCCTCCTCCTCCAGAAGAATCCGCAGAAGTTTTTGACAATGAACGCACCATCTCGGATGCGGACATCTCGAAACGATACCAAGGCGGCATAACCAGCGAGTCGGCAGCTCCTTCATCTCCTCCTGCATCATAGCTCAGAAATTTTTGTATTATTCCGGAAAAACATGATGCGTCTGTAAATATGCAGTACTTTAACTTTTGCTAGTGCTAAGCTTTTGATCTATTCAGCACTTTTTGGCTTTGATTTTTTTTTGTGCCTGAAATGTTTACATAAGCACTTGTATTTTTTTTCCGTCTTCACTTATCGTTTATCTGGCTTTCCGCCTCGTCCCTTTCGTGAGCCGGCTAAACCTTCCGCCGGAAACTTTGCCGAGCAACGGAGCTCAATTGCTAAAACAGTTTAAACTCGGAAACAAAGCCGGCTTCCAATACCAACAATTCACTACTCAGAAAATGCCCGCATCCAGCAATCAGACAAATAACCAAAGTAAAGACTAGAAATTTTAGAGTTATACCCGAAGGTAGCAATTTTAGAATCGGAAATCTAGACCAGAACGAACATGAGAATAAAGTACTTTCAAGCATTCTGAGATTTTCGACTATGACATGATCATTTGGAAATAAGATGGTAAAAACTTCTCAGAAAAACTTGAGGCAACCAAAACTTTTATTTCTCAAAGAACATGTACATATGTATGATTACAAAGAAGGATAAACTAAGAATAAAAGGGACATAACTGAGCAATATTCCATGGTCTGTCTAACTCATCCGGATTTGTACTGCCTCCAGCTCTCTTTCTCTTCTTAGTAGTAGGTCTTTCTTTGACTGGCCTCATGTCAATTAAGTAGTACGATCCATTGTGCAATACTCGACTAACTAAAAAGGACCCTTCCCATACTGGGGAAAGTTTGTGCTTTCTTTGTTGCACAAGCCGGAGAACCAAATCACCTTTATTGAAAGATCTATTTCGGACTCTCTGGCTATGATACTTGCATAACTTCTGCTGATAGGCTGTAGATCTCATTTCAGCAACCACGCGAACTTCTTCGACTAAGTCGAGATCATTTTGTCGAGAAATCTCGGCATCCTCTTCGATATACGCGGCCACTCTAGGAGAAATATGAATCAAATCACTGCTTCTGTGCCATAGACCAAGAAGAAAGGTGTGTAACCTATTGACCTATTTCGAGTTGTACGTAAACTCCAAATTACAGAGGGTAATTCCTCTGCCCAAGCCCCCGCAGCACGTCGTAGTGGTGCTTCGAGTCTTGGTTTTAGGCCTTCTAGAATTAAACCATTTGCTCTTTCGACTTGTCCGTTAGCCTGTGGATGTGCGACTGACACAATGTCAAGCCGAATATTTTGCTCGTTACAGAATTCAGCCAATTCTCCATAGAAAAGTTACTCCCGTTGTCCGTGATAATGCTACGCGGATAACCATACCGGATTATAACATCCTTGACAAATCTTTTGGCTGTTGCTCCATCACAACTAGTGACAGGTTTAGCCTCAATCCATTTGGTGAATTTATCCACCATCACTAAGAGGTGAGTAAATCCACTTGGAGCTCGTTTAAATGGTCCTACTATATCAAGCCCCCAGACCGCAAAGGGCCATGTTATAGGTATTGTTCGTAGCTGATCAGCCGGAACATGAGCTTGCTTGGCGTACTTTTGGCAGCCTTTGAATGTCTTGACTAATCGCTCGGCATCTGCCTGAGCTATAAGCCAGAAAAATTCGTGTCTAAAATCTTTTGCCACTAAAGATTTGACTGCAGCGTGGTGACCACACTCGCCTTCGTGGATTTCTCTTAAGATTTCCACTCCTTCTTTCGGAGATATACAGCGTTGAAAACCCCCAGAAATACTCCATTTATGGAGCTCACCTTTAACAATAGTATAGGCTTTTGCTCGTCGGATAATCTGCCGGCTCAGCACCTCGTCTTCGGGTAATTTGCCATCTACCAAATAGTCGAGGTAGGGTTGAGTCCAGCTGGGAATTACAGCCAGAACTGCTATCAAAGGTGAGTTGGATTTGGTCGGATATTCCTCATCTACTCCCTTTGTTGAGGGAACTTTGAGGTGCTCTAAAAAAGCGTCATCCGGGACCTCTTTCCACGCAGAACCTATCCGAGATAGTGCGTCTGCTTCCTCATTTTCTGCTCGAGGGATGTGTTGAACTTCAAACCCTTCGAACGATTTAGATAGATCATCCACGACAGCTTTATATGCTGCCATGTGTTTATTTGCATTACAAATATCCGACACTTGCTGAGCAACAAGATCCGAATCTCCGTAACACATCAAACGTCGGATACCAATATCCTTAGCAATCCGGATTCCGTGCAGCAGTGCTTCATACTCGGCAATATTGTTTGTTGCTGTGAAGTGGATCTGCAACACGTATAAAAGTTTATCTCCTTGGGGTGATTTGAGCACCACGCCAGCCCCCGAGCCCCCTTGAGCCTTAGACCCATCGAAAAAGAGGGTCCAATATTCTGACTTAGGGAGGATCATGTTCTCCTTCGTCTCTGTCCAATCAGCGACAAAGTCAGCAAGGATCTGGGATTGGATTGTTGTGCAAGGTTTATACTCAATATCGAAAGCTGAAAGCTCTATGCCCCATTTGGTGACGCGTCTTGTGGCATCACTATTGTTGATTATATCTCTCATGGGAGCTGTGCTCACCACGGTAATTGGATGCTCCTAAAAGTAGTGTCGAAACTTACGAGATGCTAGAAAAACACCGTAAGCCAACTTTTGATAGTGCGGATACCGTTGTTTTGATTCTGTCAGGACCTCGCTGACAAAGTAAGTCGGACGCTGCACCAGGTGTTCCTGATTTTCCTCTAGTCTCTCCACCACCATGATGATACTAACGACCTTATTTGTCGCAGCAAGGTAGAGCAACATCGGTTCCTTAGGTTCCGGCGCTACAAGGATAGGAGCAGATGAGAGTACTCTCTTCAGATCTTGTAGTGCAGCTTCAGCTTCGTCAGTCCAAACAAAATCCTTGGTCTTTTTCAGGAGTTTGTATAATGGTGCGGCTCTGTCTCCAAGCCGGCTTACAAATCGACTGACCGCAGGGATGCAACCAGTTAATCTTTGTACGTCCTTCATGCGAGTTGGCCTAGAAATATTGAGTATAGCCTTGATTTTGTCTCGGTTCACCTCTATGCATCTTTGAGACGCGATGAAACCTAACAATTTTCCGGCTGGTATTCCAAAGAAGCATTTCTTCGGGTTAAGCATGATGTTGTATTTTTGTAGATTGGCGAACGTCTCCTCCAAGTCGGAAATCAGTGTTTCCTTCTTTTTGGACATCACCGCGATATCATCCATGTATGCATGTACATTGCGTCCGAGTTGGTCATGGAGGCAACGCTGCATCGTGCGCTGGTGCGTAGCTCCTGCGTTCTTCAGCCCAAAGGGAATTGTAACAAAACAGAAGGTTCCGAAAGGGGTTATGAATGAAGTTTTGACTTTGTCAGATTCCTTCATCCGAATTTGGTGATAGCCGGAATATGCGTCGAGAAAACAGAGGAGTTCCGAGCCTACCGTAGAATCGATGACTTGATCAATTCTAGGCAGAGCGAACGGATCTTTTGGACAAGCCTTGTTCAAGGCAGTATAATCCACACACATCCTTAAATCAGTGGTGTCCTTTTTAGGGACCATTACAGGATTGGCCGACCACTCATTGTGGATAACCACTTCTATGAATCCGGCTAACTCGAGCCGCGCTAGTTCCTTAGCTATTGCCTTACGCTTTTCGTTGCCAAACCGCCGTAAGGACTGTTTGACAGATTTAGCGTTCGGGTTTACATTTAGAGAGTGCTCGGCAAGTTCCCTAGGTACTCCGATCATGTCAGATGGCTGCCATGCAAAGATATCTTGATTTGCTTGGAGGAACTTGACGAGCGCACTTTCCTATGTGCTACCTAGGCCTACGCCTATCTGGGTCACCTTGGAGGGGTCATCATCCTTCAACGGCGTCTTCTTCGTCTCTTCTGATGCCTTGAACTCCGGATTTGGCTTTGTCACCTCCTTCTTCGTTGTGGGCATCTCGGACGGATCTATGCTCTTCTTGATCTCCTGGTACTCCTGGGCGTGTAGCACGGCTTCGGCAAAGGCGGCATTTCCATCCTCGCACTCTCGCGCTTTCTTCGGGTCTCCCCTGATGGTGATCACGCCGTTGGGACCTGGAATTTTCATCATATTATAAATGTAACACGGACAAGCCATAAAATCCTAGTAAACTGGACGTCCGAATATAGCGTGGTATGCGCTCTTGAACGGGACCACTTCGAAGGAAAGTGCCTCCGTCTGATAATTCTTTGGAGTTCCAAAGGTAACATCCAAAGTAATCTCTCCCAGGGAATTAGCTTGTCTTCCTGGGACAACTCCGTGAAAGATCACAGAGCTATGGTTAAGCTGGGTCTCCGAGATCTTCATCCGGCGTAGCATTTTGACATAGAGAATATTGATGCTGCTACCACCGTCCATGAGGGTCTTGGAGAAACCATAACCATCAATAAGTGGGTTGATGATGAAGGCGTATTTTCCTCGCCTGTGTAACTTAGGCGGATGATCAGCATGGTCAAATGTGATTGCCACTTCCGACCAGTCCAGATATTGGGGGACATCTGGAACTGTTGCATTGAGCTCGTGGAGAACTACTTTCTTGACCTTTGTTGGTTGAGATCCGAGGAAAGTGACGTAAGTGTCTTTCTTGGTGGGAAAAGTCTTCTTCCCTTCTTCCCTTTCTTGGTAGTAACCACCATTGTTTCCGCGTTGGGTTTTTCTTCCGAGGTATTTTTGCGCTTCTGAGCTTGTTGCTTTGGTTGTCTTACCGACTGAGGCACATCTAGGACATTGAGTAATCCCTCTGCATCGTCGTCAGCATCTGCATACTTGCTCGTTGTTTCTATCATCTCTCCCAAGTCAGTGACCTTGTCACACTTCAAGCGGTGACGTAGTAGACCAATTGGGAGTCCTGCGATGAAAGCTTCAATCGCGGTTTGATCGTTTACTCCTTCACAGGAGTTATTGGTGTCGATCCATCGCCCGAGGTAATCCTGGAAAGTTTCTCCGGCTTTCTGGGTGCAACGTTGTAGGTCTCCAACCGTACAGGGCCTTTGATATGTGCCTTCGAAATTCCGAAAGAACGCACTTTGCATGTCATAACAGTTATGAATGGTGTTCTTCGGAAGTTCATTGAGCCATGATCACGCTGTCTTCCGCAACATAAGTGGGAGATATCGGGTTGCGACCAGGATGTTTCCGCCTTTGGCGATGCACCAAGCTTGGAAAAAATCCTGAAGCCAGGTATCTGGCCGAGCAATGTCGTCGTAGGCTTGGATGTGCCTTGAGATAGAAAATCCTTCCGGGAATCTTGTAGCTCTAATGCATGGTCTGAAGCACTTTGGGCCCACGTAGATATCATCGTTTTCGTAGCGCCGCACCTCTATATTGGAGTTGATCCTGTGCCTTGCGTCGTTCGGGGATAGAGATCGTCCCGAATGCCGGTTGTGACCGCGGTGCCTTGGAGCCGGACTTCAGCTTCTCCCACCACCTCCTCCGCCTCGTCGTCCTCCTTGCCCTCCTTGGGGGCCGTTGTGATGACTGCTTGGTGGAGAGGGTGGGGCAGCTGAATTGTTTTCGGCTGATCGCCAACCTCTGTCCGGAGCATCATTATTTCAGTTCCGGGGAGGATCTTGACTACGACGAGCCCCCTGCCGGCTTGTCCCAGCATGGTTTCCGTCGTTTCTTCATCTGTCGTTCCCACCACGGTGAGGCTCAGCCGGACGGCTTGCATGTTTAGGAGGTGGCATTTTTTGACGATCCTCCTCCCGACGTTTCTCTTTATCTTCTCCCCTTTGATCGTTAGACTCTCGTCGGGGAGGGTTCCTCGGATTTAGTGCAGCAACAACGTCTTTCTCGGCCGTTGGAGCGACGGTGCTCCAGTTACGCGTAGTTCTGTAATGTTGTCCTGGAGATCCGGTTCTTGAATAATTGTCTTCCCGGTGTTTGGGGCGATGATATTGCTCCCGGACGTAATGGGGTCTTACGTCAGCCCATGCCGGATCTGTGCAACATTGGTCAGAATCCGAGACCAGTTTTTGACTTCCAGATAGGCCGACCTTTTGCTGCTCTAGTCCCTTGTTGAGTAGTTTGATACCCAAATGGATCTCCTCTGGTCCTGGATTAGCCGATAGAATTTCTCGGGCCGCCACGGTATTCTGTACTAGGGTTGGGTATACCCAATCTCCTTTGTTATCTTTCCGTGGCTTCCCCATATCATCTCCAAAAAGGACAGCACAGACGTGTGGGAATTGGTCGTCATCGGTGTGACGCTTCCGTGTCTTCTGATGCAACCGAGACATGTAGACCTTAGGTGCCATGCGTTCCTTCTCCACCTCGATGTTTTTGGCTTCACCGAGGAGTTGTTGACGACGCGCTTCTAGGGCTTGGGCCCTTTCGTCCAGCTCTTCAGCAGTAAGTTCTGCGGCTATAGGGATAGGTGTGGTTAATGCAGCATCGATGAGTTTACACGCACCTTCGGTGATCACGTGTCCATCCACCGATTCTTCTTTTTTCGGCTCTTCTGGGATAAGTGCTCCATCCGAGTCTTCCTCGTATTCCTCGGCAATCACCTTCTCTATCAGAGGGTCTTTTACCGGGGTTTTGTCCTTCTTGTTCTTCTTCTTTGCCTTCTTGGCAGCGCCGGTAGCAAAGACGGCTTTGGGTCCGTTTCCCGGAGTCAAGCTCTGATCGGTACTTTCGGCCATCTGGACTTCGGGATTATCTCAGACATCCATGTCATCCTGCGCTTTGGGAGAGTGTTCCCCGGATCCTTCATCCATGGCTTCTCCTTCTTCTGCAGCTTTGGAGTTATACTCCTCTTCATATTCCACGGAGAACTTTCGGAAATTTGCTGACGTCATCGATTCATCTGAGGATGCGGGAATGTCGCCGTTTGTTCCAATTGCCTCCAGCACGGAGTCGGTGTTTTCTCTAGCATCGGCAGAGCCGGATCCGGATCCCACGTATCCGACGAAGTGCGACGCGTGCTTCCTGAGGTACCTGTCGCGATCAGCCATGTCGAAACTTTTGATGGTCTCGAGGATTGCATCTGCGCTTTCGCCTTGCAGTATCATACGTCTTAGTGTGTACTGTCTGTCCCGGCGTCGTCAGAGCCAGAATCAGTGTCATTGATATCCTCCTCCCGAATTTCGACTTCCACGGGTGGATCGATCTGGGATCCGGCTTCTCTAGGGAGATCCACTCCAGATTCGACTTGGACCGCTAGGTCTTCTTCAGCCTCAGATTTCTCCACTATCTCCGCAATTGGAGCGGGCTGGGTGGGATTAGGGTTTTCTGGGATCCGGAACTCTGCCGCCTCCACGGACAAAGGGGACCCAGAAGATTCTTTCGCCTCTATCATCACCGCTGGGGTGGGTGGGGTAGGCTGAGCGAAACCGATGTAAACATCGATCTCACCAAAAGACATGATTGTGTAGGCAGTCACGGCCTCCCTAGCCGGAATTCAATTCTCGTCAAGAACGATGAGAGGGACGTCGCTGGCGTAGAGGATGCGACCGACGGTGAAAGTCTCGCCGATTCCGATTCTTGCAGATTCCGCTCGGAACGCGGATCCGAAGCTCACTTGCCCCACGGTGGGCACCAACTGTCGTCGGATTGAGGACAAGTACGCCATGAGGGGGTCCTCGAGGCGTGCGGAAGAGAGGGGTGTGAGGCGTACGGTGTTCCGGGATGGTGAGCACACAAGTTTACCCAGGTTCGAATCCGCCGGCTTTGGACAGACCCTACTCCTGCTAGCAATCCAGTAATACGGCAGAGCTGGAATATGGGTTACAAGGGTTTCGCCTGTGCGAGTTGAGATTGTAGACTATTGAGGTGTTGCCCTAAAGGCTCTCCCTAGGACGGCTTATATAGATATCCGGCCTAGGGTTTACAAAAGAGATCTATCCGGCTACGACTAAGAGTCGGTTACAGAGTACATCTTGAACTACAAGTAACATTATGGGCCTAAGTCGGTAAGTCTTCTGGGCCTTCCCGTAGCCGGATTGGACACCGTCTTTCTTCCTGACTAGGCCGCCCGTGAAGCAAAGCTCTAACCCGAAGTGGGCCACCCTGGTCAGTGAGGAACTATGAGGATACCCGGAAAGTATATCCCCCAAAACACATGCATAATATAGGCATTGATCCTCTAGTTGTTACCTTCTCATGTGTAATTGTTTATATCGCGACACTATTTGATGAAGCAGTCCGGACCGACCTTACGCATAATCTTACGCGAGACTGTTCCATGCTCAACATACGCTTGTACCATACAAGTGGATAGTGGGTGTACATCTCTCTTTCGGTAGTTGATATGGCATTTGCAACGAAGGGTCTTGAAAGGGGTGTACTATAGATAATTGTTGGATCCATGTTATGGTTCGAAGTTCGTAGGTAGAAATGGTTCTGTCTCGAAAGCCTAATAGCCACGTAAAACTTGCAAAAGATAAAGTAGAGGCATGTAATTTTATTTTGCAGGGAGGCATGTGATTTGATATGGTCATAGTAGTTGTAAAGGTAAGGTAATTTAGTTTTCAGTTACTAAATTGTATAGTAATAGTCACGGTTTTGATGAACGACCGAACTGGTGGCATCGTGGACTTGGCGCCGAACTGGTGAAAGATGGTAATCATGCTGGAGCGCTCGATGGAGATCAAGGCACGAGAAGAAAACCATGTCATATCACATATAAATTGCATCTGATGTTAATTTTTTGTGTGCATCTTATTGCTTGCTAGTATTAGATACACAACGGTAGGATTAAATAAGATGATCCCTAGTAAATAAAAATCATAGTGTTCTCCTAGTAGTGTGCACCACCAAAAAAGTCCATCGTGATGAAGCAGACCATGACGATCGGGTGCTAGACATATCAACGTTCGCAAGTGGGTGCAAGCCATGTATGCACTGTGAATACACTAAGTTTGAATTGGCAAGACTAGCATGAACATACATGACCTCGGAACACGAGAAGATCGAGCATGAGTCACATAAATGTTGTGATAGACATTGTGTTGTCCACCTTCGAAAGCTTTGACTGTTAGCATGTTGGATGCGAACACAATCGATAATTTAGTGCAGTAATTAACTATTTAGTGCAACTTCAAATATATGTCGTTTAAAAGAAAGTTTTAGACTAAGAGTACTATGTTTTTAAAAAAGGAAAATTGTTGTAACTTTGAAAAGACAGAGTCTAGATAAATTAACTGAGAAACGTGGAACTATATGCATGGATTGCGAGTCGTGAAACTATTTCCTCTCGCTTTTTCCGTACTATTTCGTAACGATTTGCATTGCTTTGACTTTCGTCTATGATTTTTTCGTGTTACTGACTTCTATTGCTTACATAAACGTACATTGTGAAAGGTTAAACTATACAAGTAAACTACAAAATGTTGAGACGTGCATGTAGCCTGCAAAACGTGTAACTATATGTGTAGACTGTTAAATGTGAAACTATACACGGCGACTGCGCGACGTATAATCATACACGTAGAATGTGGAATCACCTATATATGTAGAATGCGAAACTTTTTCTATAAACGTATACTGCGTAATAATGAACCTTGTATGGACAAATCTATAGTACAGTGCCAACAGTTGAGTTCGAAACTTTAGACTTCGTATACATGTAGATTACGAAATGTTAAACTATATACGATTGCGAAATCTTAAGACATACACGTGGCCTGTGAAACGTGTAATTATACACGGAGAATGTGAAACATTAAACTATACATATGAACCGCGCAACGTGTAGTCAAACACGTATACCACGTCACGTTCGCGTAGATTATACATACGGTAATACTGTTGAGGTCAAAATGGTGAATTACGACGATTGTGTGGCGCCACGCGTTGATTGCAAATCTTTGTATTATACTAGCGTTGAGTTTAATTTCTATTCAGATATTGCATGGCACAATATTTTTTATGTATTTACAGGAGTTATATGACCATAAAAAAGTTCGAGTGCCTACGGAGAAGCGGAGTTGAGCAAGCCCATATCTGAGAGGAAGGATACGTGTACACGCCGTGCAACTCCACGTCTTAGTAGGTGCAACATTGGAGGTCACCTGCTCGCCGTACTCGGCCTACCTCTGAAAATAAAGACTCACTTCCCTATAGACAAGGATCTGACCGTTATTTAGTTGCGTTCTCTTTGTTTTCTACATAAACAACTTGGAGATTTGCTTAACATGCATCCGTCCATTGTTTTCTTTGTCCGCTGTAAAAAAAATAGAGTAATGAATGTGCACTCTTTTATGTTAACCAACTATTGGCGTTAGTATTATTCTCGAACTATCCCTTTGTACGACCGACTTCTCTAAAACCGTTCTACATGAGTGTCGTGGTATTGCCGATGAGTACGCCTTGGAGGGGTCCTCACAGTGCATGTTTAGAGAGGTGGGGGAAGGCGGTGAGTTGGCAGGTACGAGGTGACACAGTTTACCTAGGTTCAAGTCCCACGACGATGGCAGAACTCTACTCTTACTATAAATCACTATAATGGCAATACGCCGAGTTACAAGGATTGGTTCGTATGCGCGAGGTGTTATGAATCGTTCTAACTTGTGCCCTAAAGGCTCCCATAGGTTCGGCTTATAAAGGCACCAGAACCTAGGGTTACAGGGAAAATTCCTTACCAGACAGGTTACAGTCCTACACTAATGCTAACTAGTCTTTCGTGTCTCGTACTCCAAGGCTCTGAGTATGTTGGTGACTCCTACGTAGCCTTCCTTTATCCGGCATGGGCCTCCCTTCTAGATCCGTCTAGCTAGGCCGTCCAGCAGGCCATAAGCCTTGCTACCAACTGTGGGCCACCCGGTTAGCCGGATTAGAGACATGCTATGGTGATACCCATTTAGCATATCCCCAACAGTAGCCCCTAGAGGACTCCGAGATCTTGCGTCGTCTTGCTTTTAAGTCTTTAATGCTCCATCTGGATGATGTCGGAAATTCGTCAAGCAATATCTCGAAGGTCTTCCAAAGAACCCTAGAATCATCTCCATCTTCCAAATGTAAGTCGGAGATTCATCAAGTTTTTACTTCCAGATCCGGATATCCTCGATGGAATCTTCAAATGTGACAAGTCCACTACAACAGTCAGAAGATGACGTAGGTTGCAGCCTACACTACCTCAAAACTCACAGAAGGCAATGAATCAATCATAAGCTATCTTCATGCGCGTACAATCTGAAACGTTAAAGTGGGAAAAATGGGGGTTGTGGTGAAATTATCGCACACGTCCACACACACATTGTCTACGTTGTTTACCGTTGGATCCCTGAGCACAAATCTTGGCACTAGGGTCTATATATATTAACTACGGCTTAATCTTTTACCTTTACCCGCATTCTTCCCCTGCGTCTTCGTCTTCCTCCAGCCGCGTGACCTTTCGAGCTCCTCGATGGAAAACCCTAGCTAGAGCTTTCCCTCCTCTCCACCTTCCTCCACCCGTGCAATGGCTTCTAGCAGCTCTGCTCCCTCAACGGCGGTGACCCCCGAGGCTTCAACGGAGCCATCCCAGGGAGGGACTATCCCACCGGAGGGGGTCATCGTTCTTGTCTCCGTCGTGGTGGAATCCACCGGTGGTGACCAAAAACAGGGGGCGCCAGAAGGTGCTGAAGAAGAAAGCGATTCCCACAAGGGAGTGTGGAGGGGCTCCGACCTCTCCGTCGAAGATCTACAAGAACTCATCGACGAGAGGTATCTCCCTACGACGGAGGGTTTGGCCTGGCGGCCGGCGCCGGCCGGCGAGGTGACTCCCTCTCCCCAAGCCGGAGAAAAGGTATACCTCAAATCCTAGCTGGTTCGTGGCGTAAGCCTGCCAGTCTCTGACTTCTTCCTGGACGTCCTTCGTTATTTCCGGGTACTTCCCCACAACCTCTCTCCCAACAACATCCTCGTACTCAGCAACTTCATAGCTTTGTGCAAGGGATACCTAGGAATCAAATCTAGGTTAGATCTGTTTGTTTACTTTTTCACCATCAAGAGAGCGTCCGTCGAGTCCAAAGATGAGCTACGGACATGCGGAACTATTAGTTTTAAGATCCAGTCTAGTCGGCGCTTCCCCAACATTGTGGGCCACGAGTCTTGCAAGAATTGGAAGCGCACATATTTCTATGGTCCAGATATTCCTCTGCCCCACCGTCTTGAGACATATCCCG
Source organism: Avena eriantha (assembly GCA_910589775.1). Taxonomy (NCBI): domain Eukaryota; kingdom Viridiplantae; phylum Streptophyta; class Magnoliopsida; order Poales; family Poaceae; genus Avena; species Avena eriantha. The sequence goes on from OU342741.1 coordinate 92,893,766, forward strand.
ACTTCGTCGATGGGGCTGCCACCGAAGCACCAACCTAGAGGTCCCCGGCCTCTCTTCCGTCTGATGAGGAAGCCAATCGCGCCGTAAGGAGGATTGAATGGCTCGTAGATGCGGTATTAACCGGCTTGGACCTAGCCATGGGTTGGTTTGTTAGGCGGATCTAGCCTCTGTAGCACCGCGCTAAGTTGATGTGCATGTACTCCAAGGATAGAAAGGACCCCATGTGTTGGGGATATACTTTCCGGGTATCCTCACAGTTCCTCACTAACCAGGGTGGCCCACTTCGGGTTAGAGATTTGCTTCACGGGCGACCCAGTCAGGGAGAAAAGACGGAGTCCAATCCGGCTACGGGAAGGCCCAGAAGACTTACCGACTTAGGCCCATAGTGTTACTTCTAGTTCAAGATGTACTCTGTAACCGACTCTTAGTCGTAGCCGGATAGATCTCTCATGTAAACCCTAGGCCGGATATCTATATAAGTTGTCCTAGGGAGAGCCTTTAGGGCACACCTCAATAGTCTGCAATCTCAACTCGCACAGGCGAAACCCTTGTAACCCATATTCCGGCTCTGCCGTATTACTGGATTGCTAGCAGGAGTAGGATCCGTCCAAAGCCAGCGGATTCGAACCTGGATAAACTTGTGTGCTCACCGTCCCAGAATCCCGTACGTCTCACACCCCTCTCTTCCTGCACGCCTCGAGGACCCCCTCATGGCGTACTTGTCATCAATCCGACGACACCGTGCAAATTTTGCGGGATAACTTCTCCACGGACTCTATCAAACTCCGGCTTAAGGACATCGTCAAGGTGAAGGACAGGAAGCGTGGCTTCAAAATCACCTATGACATGTTCGAATGCGGCAAGTGCCCAGAGGTAGCTTCTGTTTCCTTTGGTGCTCGTTACATATACTCTAAGGCTTTTCCGACTTGAAGTTATCAATCTAACACTCCTTTGTTTCCCAGCTGGCGACCTTGGCGGAGGATCAAATGGCTCCTCGGGTCTATGATCCAAAGCTGAAGGATATCCAGGTGGTGTCCGACGATGATGCCTCCAAGGATAATCTAGCTCTGGCAGCTCGAAAGCGGAAGAGCTCCACCTCTGACGCTGCTGCCAAGGCCAAGAAGAAGAAAAAAACGGAGAGTGGAGTCTCTAGAAAATCAACTGCCGCCTAAGAGGTGGAGAAAAAGAAATCCACCAGCATCCCCTTAACCAAGGCTCCTGCCGTGGTGTAAGTACATTCATTCCCCGTCTTTTACTTTGACTCACATCTTATTCAACTCCCGTACTTATACTTTGTATGTTTCAAGAGGAAAACTGGTGTTAGCTTGAAGCGATCCTCCAAAGATGATGGAGGGTCAAAAAATATCCGTGATATGTTTGCCAAGGATGTGGCCACCAAGTCCTCCCCTGTCGTCGCTCCCCTTACTCCTGCCGCCAAGACCGCAACCGGTTCCACTGGACCATCCTCCCCTGTCATCCCTGAGACCTTCGTCATGGAAATAGACATTGATCTGACAGATGTCTCAGGCTCTGCCGGTATGGATGTTGGTCCCAGCACTCAGGCGATGCAGGAGAGCACTTCCTCTAAAGTGGCTAAAGCTCCGGCTAAGGATGCCACCGAGAAAGGGAAAGAGCTGGCGAAGGGGATGGAGGGAGCAGCAGCAACTGACAAGGCGGAAGCTTCCGAGCCTTCAACTACCATTATCACAAGGCAAACGGCAAGGGATTCATCAACGCCTCCGGCTTCTACTATGTTGCTTCCTCCGGTGCCTCCTGATGGCTCGGTGTTGATGTAGAGCAGGTTTTATCTCAAAGAAAGTATCTTCAGGCACAGGTGGAGCAATAGGTGTGCTCATAAAATCATTGTTGTTGGTGCTAGTGAAGTCACACAACTTAGTGTTTTCAAGAGTAGTCATTTTTTGGGGCTTTTCAAACAAGAGAGCAAACTAGTAAAACTAATTTTTTTTGTGTTTTTGAAAAAGAAACAAGCAAACAAAGCAAAACAAAAATAACAATGTAAAGACATTGGTTATGAGGGACTCCCCTTGTGAAGATGTCCTTGACTCCCCGGCAACGGCGCCAGAAAAATGCTTGATGGCTCGGTGTTGATGTAGAGCTCGTTGGGAACACCAAGAGGAAGGTATGATGAGCACATCAGCAAGTTTCCCTCGGTTATGGAACCAATGTTTAATCGAACTAGTAGGAGCAAGGAAACACCCCAAAGGTGTTGCTAGTTGAGCCTTGGCAGGGCGCACTACCGGTGCTAGTAGCAACGTGGAGACCTGCACAACACAACCACAGAACTTTGTCCCCAACTTGCGATGAGGTTGTCAATCTCACCGTGTTTTGCAGAAAACAAAGGATTAAACGTATTGAATCGAAAGAAGTAATAGTTTGTAGAAAGTAAACACAAAGCAGTAAAAGATTGTAGATTGTATGTAAAAGACAAGGACCGGGATCCATAGTTCACTAGAGGTGGCTCTCCTTAAGATAGATAGCATGCTGGGTGAACAAATTACAGCGGGGCAATTGACAAACATCGAGAAAGCAATACATGCATATACTAATCATCTTGACTCCTTTGAAACTTGATTAGGCATTACAACATTATACATAGACCGCCATCCAACCGCATCTATGACTAATAATCCACCTTCAGGTTATCATCCGAACCCCCTCTAGTATTAAGTCGCAATCAACATATTATTGCTTTACGAATTGCGTGTAAAGTAAACAATACGATTGTTCTGTGAACAAAGGATTGTTGTTTTCTCCCTAGTAGCAACAGCACATCTAGTACCTTAGAGATTTCTGTCACTTCCCCAGATTACCAGAGGCATGAACCCACTATCGAGCATAAATACTAACTCTTGGAGTTGCTAGCATCTACTTGGCCAAGATAGCTACTAACAACGGAAAGCATGCAAGATCACAAATAACAAAGACATGATAGAATCAATAATCAATCTGAAATAGCATCTCAATATCCATCGGATCCCCGCAAACACAACATGCAGAATTACAAATAGATGATCTTGATCATGAACGGAGCTCACAAGATCTAGACATGAAAGCACAAAGGAGGAGAACCAGCCATCTAGCTACTACATGGATCCGTAGTCCAAAGATGAACTACTCATGCATCATACCAGAGGCTTGCATGGTGATGAAGAAGGCCTCTAGGGTGAATTCCCCTCTCCGGTAGGGTGCCGGGAAGAGCTTCAGATCCCTCCCGATCTAGGGATGGAGATGACGGTGGCTACAGACTCTTTCGTGGATTTTTCATCACGTACTTAGGGTTTTCGTCCCGAGGGCAATATATAGGCGGAAGGAGAGGCCGAGGGGGTGCCGGGGTCGGCCAGACCACCCCCTGGCGCGGGTTAGGCCTTGCCGCGTGGCCAGGTGGTGTGGCCAGCCCCCATCCCTTCTTCGTCTCGTATTCTGGCATCTGATGACTTCTGGAAAAATAGGAACTTTGGCTTTTGTCCCGTCCAATTCCGAGAATATTCATTATGGTTACGCTGCAGGTTTCCACCATATCAGCATGGATTAGACCAGCGGCCCAGGCGTTTCTCTAACACATATACATAACTCCATGGACTTACAAGGTCCCCTTTCATTTCACACCGACGACATCCATATACAAAAGAGCATGATATCAACTAGGTACAAGTACCAAGTGCAATGTTGAAAGCGTTCCCCATGAAAGCATGGTTCTGCTAATTCCCAACAAATAAGTGCAAGAATATACAACATAGAATACACAATGGTTCAAGTTTATTAAGGGCAAGTAAAGTAAGGTGTGCCATCAAGTTCGTGAGAGCTTTAATCACTAGTTTTCTCATAACAAGAGGAAGGTAAACAAAAGCATGAATATACTTGGAATAGCATAAGCTAGTAGGTAGGTATGGTGGAATCTTTGGAATAACTTGGTTTAGGGAGTTGGATGCATGAGTGGAACTCATACTTGGTTGTGGAAGCTAGCAAAAGACTAGGAGCGACAAACTAAGAGAGCAATAATGGTCATAATCATGCAGAGCGACAAAACATCATTGATCAAAGCATAAAGTGATACTACAAGTTGAAAACTAAAGGATCATAAAGGCTATGGTGACTTTGGATAGTCATAACATGGTGTGAGCATGCGCCAAGTCAACCCAAATAAAGCATCAAAGGAGAATACCACTATACTATGATTTAATATGCTAAAACAACGCATGATTCATCCAAGGCACATTAAGCAATCTCAATTGTTTATGACAAGTCATGCTACAACAAAGAATACTAAGCATAAAGCCAGAACAATATCAAGCATGGCATGACAAAGCATAGCCACAGTAAAAAACAAGCTCTTTTTACCACATAAGCATGAACTTTCCTACTCTTTTCCAAACCAAACCAAACTATTTGCAAACCAATGTATGAAAGAGGGGGTCCAACCAATTTATTCAGAAAACTAAGCAAACAAAAGCAAACGAAAAACCAAAACAAAAACGAAAAATAAGACGCTCCAAGAACAACACAATTGTGCACGAAACAATAAAAATGAAGCGTTTGGAAGAAACCTGGGATTTTTATTGATGAAGAAGGGGATGTCTTGGGCATCCCCAAGCTTTGATGCTTGTACTTCTTGGATATTTCTTGGGGTGACACGTGTGGCATCCCCAAGCTTGAGCTTTAGTCCATCCTTCATCTCATTACTCATTCCTTCCATACACCTGGAATTTTTTCTTCATACAAAACTTCACACAATCTTTATTAGCAACATTAGTGCACTCAAGATAATAAGTCTTAAGGTTCAGTTCTAACACCAATAAACTTCCATTAAAACACTAGCTATTGTATAACTTCCCTCAAAATTCTCAATTCCCCAAAAGAACTCAAAAAAGAACCAACAAGAAGCAAATGCAGAAAATGGTAGAAATCTGTCAAAACAGACCAGCAGGTAAAGACGATTTTTTTCAAAGACGTTCTGTTGCTCAAATCAAAAAGTGTTGAACTAACGAAAGTTAGATAACAATCTGGGGCAGAAGCAAAAAAATCACGCCTCAAAAAGACATTCAGAGATTTTACACGAATTTTTACGGTGATGCACAGAAATCTGTTTCGGGACAGCAACTTTCCCAATCATTACTTCTCTCTCATTAGAGGTTACTCTTGGCACAAAAAGCAAATAAAAAGGATAAGGAGCGGTTATTACTGAAGTAATAACTTCCAAGACTCATCTAAAACTTTTGGGTTATCTCCCAATAAGTACTTTTCTTTAACGCCTTTACGTTAGACATAAGAAGCAAGAAAAAGAATCAAGTGTTCTCAAATGAAGAAGCATTAAGACCTAATTTTGTTTTCATAGGAGAAGCAAAATAAATCTTCTATCTCTTCTTAGGGAAGTGTTCTATACCTTTCTTGAGTGGGAGTTGATATTTAATGGTGCCTTCTTTCATATGAATAATGGCACCAACAGTTCTAAGAAAAGGTCTTCCCAAAGTAATAGGACAAGAAGCATTACATTCAACATCCAAAACATAGAAATCAACGAGGACATAGGCATTGTTAAACATAATAAGAAACATCATTAAGACTCCCCATGAGTTTCTTTTTAGCAGTATCATCAAGTGGGACATTGAAATAACAATCTTCAAGTGGAGGCAAATCAAGCATATCATAGATCCTTCTAGGCATAATAGAAACACTACTATCAAGATTACATAAATCTTTGAAATCAAAGTCATTCACTTTCATATTAATGATGGGTTCCCAACCATCTTCTTGTTTTATAGGAATAGAAGCTTTATGTTTCATCTTTTCTTCTTTAATCATTATGATAGCATCAGTAATGTGTTTTGTAAAGGCCATGTTCATAGCACTAGCATTAGGACTTTTAGCAAGCTTTTGTAGGAACTTAATAACTTTAGAGATATTACACCCGTCAAGATCAAAATCAAATTTATCATCTAGAGTAGTAGAACTATTACTAGCCTCAACACTAGTGGTGGTAATAGTAGAAACACTAATGTTTCTAGCAATTTCATCTTCTCTCTCCCACTTAGCATGTAATTCAGCTAATAGTCTAACATTTTCATCAATTCTTACTTGTATGGCATTAGTAGATGCAAAGGGATTATCATTAGTTTCAGGTTTAGCAGCCATTTTATTAATCAACGAAGATTGAGCTTCAGATAGAGATGATATATTCCTTTCAGCATTAGAGAGTTTCAATTATAAACTAGGAATTTCCCTATTTAGACTCTCAAGTTGATGGCTAATGTTCTTCAAGATGGTAGATTGTTCCTCCAAAGTTTTAGTAAATAGTTTATTTTGCTCATATTGCATTTGCATGAAGTTTTTAGTGGCTCTTTCAACTTCTAAAATTCTTCCTTCACTAGGTATTCCGGGTTTACCACTATAACCATAAGTATTATTAGGAGGGTAGGGCCTATAATTGTTATTACCATAAGCATTGTTGCCAAAATTATTATTTCTTATGAAGTTCACATCAACTTGCTCTTCTTGAGCAACCAAAGAGGCTAAAGGAACATTATTTGGATCAATATGGGCTTTCCCTTTAACAAGCATAGACATAATAACATCAATATTATCACTCAAGAAGGAAGTTTCCTCAATAGAATTTACCTTCCTACCTTGTGGAGCTCTCTCAGTATGCCATTCAGAATAATTAACCATCATATTGTCCAAAAGTTTTGTTGCAGCACCCAAAGTAATGGTCATAAAGGTACCTTCAGCAGTAGAGTCCAATAGGTTCCTTGAAGAATAGTTCAATCCTACATAAAAAGTTTGGATGATCATCCAAGCAGTCAGTCCATGAGTGGGACAATTCTTTACCAAAGATTTCATTATTTCCCAAGCTTGAGCAACATGCTCATTATCAGATTGTTTAAACTTCATATTTCACTACTCATAGATATAATTTTAGCAGGAGGATAGTATTTTCCAATAAAAGCATCTTTGCACTTAGTCCAAGAATCAATACTATTCCTAGTTAAGGAATTCAACCATTCTTTAGCTTTTCCTCTCAAAGAGAAAGGAAACAATTTCAGCTTAATAATATCACCATCTATATCCCTATGCTTTTGCATCTCACAAAGTTCAACAAAGTTATTTAGATGGGCAGCAGCATCTTCATTACCAATACCAGAAAATTGTTCTCTCATAACAAGATTGAGCAAAGCAGGTTTTATCTCAAAGAAGGTATCTTCAGGCACAGGTGGAGCAATAGTTGTGCTCATAAAATCATTGTTGTTGGTGCTAGTGAAGTCACACAACTTAGTGTTTTCAAGAGAAGTCATTTTTTTGGGTTTTCAAATAAGAAAGCAAACTAGTAAAACTAATTTTTTTGTGTTTTTGATAAAGAAACAAGCAAACAAAGCAAAAAGAAACTAAGCAAAACAAAAATAACAAAGTAAAGAGATTGGTTATGAGGGACTCCCCTTGTGAAGATGTCCTTGACTCCCCGGCAACGGCGCCAGAAAAATGCTTGATCGCTCGGTGTTGATGTAGAGCTCGTTGGGAACCCCAAGAGGAAGGTATGATGAGCACAGTAGCAAGTTTCCCTCAGTTATGAAACCAAGGTTTAATCGAACCAGTAGGAGCAAGGAAACACCCCAAAGGTGTTGCTAGTTGAGCCTTGGCAGGGCGCACTACCGGTGCTAGTAGCAACATGGAGACCTGCAAAACACAACCATAGAACTTTGTCCCTAACTTGCGATGAGGTTATCAATCTCACCAGTTTTGCTGAAAACAAAGGACTAAACGTATCGAATGGAAGGAAGTAAAAGTTTGCAGAAATTAAACACAAAGCAGTAAATAGTTTGTAGATTATATGTAAAATAAAGGACCGGGATCAATAGTTCACTAGAGGTGGCTCTCCTTAAGATAGATAACATGCTGGGTGAACAAATCACAACGGGGCAATTGACAAACATTGAGAAAGCAATACATGCATATACTAATCATCTTGACTCCTTTGGAACTTGATTAGGCATTACAACATTATACATAGACCGCCATCTAACTGCATCTATGACTAATAATCCACCTTCAGGTTATCATCTGAACCCCCTCCAGTATTAAGTTGCAAGCAACATATTATTGCTTTACGAATTGCGTGTAAAGTAAACAATAGTTCTAGGAACAAAGGATTGTTGTTTTCTCCCTAGTAGCAACAACACATCTAGTACCTTAGAGATTTCTGTCACTTCCCCAGATTACCAGAGGCATGAAACCCACTATCGAGCATAAATACTAACTCTTGGAGTTGCTAGCATCTACTTGGCCAAGATAGCTACTAACAACGTAAAGCATGCAAGATCACCAATAACAAAGACATGATAGAATCAATAATCAATCTGAAATAGCATCTCAATATCCATCGGATCCCCGCAAACACAACATGCATAATTACAAATAGATGATCTTGATCATGAACGGAGCTCACAAGATCTAGACATGAAAGCACAAAGGAGGAGAACCAGCCATCTAGCTACGACATGGATCCGTAGTCCAAAGATGAACTACTGACGCATCACAATGGAGGCTTGCATGGTGATGAAGAAGGCCTCCAGGGTGAATTCCCCTCTCCGGCAGGGTGCCGGGAAGAGCTTCAGATCCCTCCTGATCTAGGGATGGAGATGACGGCGGCTATAGACTATTTCGTGGATTTTTGATCGGGTACTTAGGTTTTTTGTCTCCTATCAATCTCCACCGCCATCTCCATAACCATTGATGATTCCCATGATGAGGAGGGAGTAGTTCTCTGTCGAGGCTAAGGGTTCTACCGGTAGCTATGTGTTCATCTCTCTCTATGCATGATCTTATTGAGATCATGAGCTTTGTAATCAAGTAGATCTACCTTGCTACTCAAGTGCTTTAATAGATCTCTGCTCTCCCCATGTGTGTGAAAGTGACAGCGTGCAGACCATGGTGGCACTTAGGCTAGAGATTACAAATACTTGTTATGAGTTAATTTGAAGTTGGATGTCTTTATGAAATTGTGGTGTTTGTTTGAACCATCTAGTGCTCAAGGTGACAGTGTGGGGTTTTCTAGATGGGAAAGGCTTACTTTGAGGTGTGCTATTATAGCCCTACCATGGATTAGAGTGTCCAACCGGAGAGTAGTTCAGCGTAGTATCATAAAAAAGAATATATTTATATGAGTGTGTTCACTAGTGAAAGTATGATCCCTAGGCCTTGTTTCTAAGCATTGATACACTGTTTGCAATTAGATCTGTTACATGTTTGCTTGCTTCCTTCTTTATTTCAGTTTCTCTTTAGTCTTTTCCCACGCCAACCACACGCCAGCAAGCTCTTTTTTGGCACCATTGTCTTATATCCATACCACTTGTATTTCACTATCTCTTCGCCGAACTAGTGCACATATACACCTGACAAGTGTATTGGGTGTGTTGGGGACACAAGAGACTTCTTGTATCTTGATTGCAGGGCTGCTTGAGAGGGGATACCTTTGACCACTTCCTCCCTGAGTTCGATAAACCTTGGGTGATCCACTTAAGGGAAAACTTGCTGCTGTTCTACAAACCTCTACACTTGGAGGCCCAACAACTATCTACAAGAATAGAAGTGCGTAGACATCAAGCTATTTTCTGGCGTCGTTGCCGGGGAGGAAGGTAAAAGGTATTCACACCGGAGGATTAAAGAAGAAGAACCTCCCACGGCAAACGCCTATTTTCTAGCGATATTGCCGGGGTGGTAAGGTAAAAGGTACTCACATCCTCCGGTGTGAGTGCTCGAAGTTATTTCCTTTAGATTCTACAATTTTGTCTTTTTGTTTCTAGTTTTCACTAGTTAGGCTTAATGGAAAACAACAAAAAATTAGACAGCTTTATAGTATTTATCTTGAGTTAGGACATGAAGTGTTTTAAGAGAAAATTAAAAAACCTATGGAACTTTCTTTGCATGCTAATAGCATTGTTATTATTATGAATCTTTTGAACACCTTTGTTACTAATGCTATGGGAACGTCTAAGCTTGGGGAAGTTGGTTTTTATGAAAATGATCTTTTTAGTTCCCTAGATTTAAAGAAGAAAATTTGCTCTAATGATACTTTATCTCCCATATGTGGTAATTCTAATGATACTTGTGATATTTTAAATCCACATACTGAAAGCATCCCTTTTAAAATACCTATAAAAATTGTTGAACGTGTTATGAATAACTGCTATTTTGGAGATGGAACTGTCCATCCTGGTGATCATTTACTCTTTATACATGAATTGTGTGAGTTGTTCAAGTGTGTAGGTATTTCAATGAACCAAGTTAAGAGGAAGCTATTCCCTATTTCACTCAAAGCAAGGGAGTGGTATGAGCTACTAGATGATCCTCATCATTTGGAGTCGAAGGAACTTGAATCTCTCTTTTACTCTAAATTTTATCCTCCTCATGAAATTCATAAAGATAGGAGTTATATTTATAATTTTCATCCTCATGATGGAGAAAGTATTGCCCAAGCATGGGGGAGATTGAAGTCACTAATGCTCAAATGTCCCATTCATGTGCTCCCCAGTAATATTGTTATTAATAATTTCTATGCAAGGCTTTCAGGACATTACAAGGACTATCTAGATACTTGTTCAGAGGGATCCTTCATAAGTAAGGAGGTCAAAGCTAAGTGGGACCTCCTTGAAACAATTCAAAGCAATACCGAAGATTGGGATAACAACAAAGGTAAAGAACCAGGTATAAACTATGAGTATGATTGCATTAAGTCTTTCGCTGAAACTGTTGATTTTCAAGAGCTTAGTGCTAAATATGGTCTTGATCCTCAAATTCTTATTGATTGTTTTATATCCTTTGCTTCTCATATTAATGCTCCTAAAGAAAAATGGGACATGTATCATGAGCCTTTTAAAGACACTTGCATGGAAAATGAAATTGTTATTAATGATAGCAATAAACATGCTCAAACCTCTGAAAGTACTACTTCTTATAAGCATGTTAATTTTTGTGGAATACATAGACCTTGTGAGAATAATCAAACTGAAGAAGAATATTGTATCACCCACAGGAATGAAAAAACTAGAACGTGGTATAGGGCTCTAAATGATCTTGGTAAAAAAGTTTGTGCCCTCTATCCTTTTATTTGTGAACTTTGCTTTGAAGTGGGTCATTTCAATTTTCAATGCTCAGGCCATAATAATAGCCCTTCTAATACAATGAGTACTACAAGTTTGTATTGTGATGACATGATCACTCCTAATCAGCATGATGAACTTACATTATTTTTGGGGTGTGAAGAGTTATCAAGAAAAACCTCTTTGGTAGATATGGGTGCTTTTGATATGAATAGTGTCATGCATGGTTGTCATCTTTATTGTGTTGATAATTTCCACACAAATACTTACATACAAAATATTATAAAAGATGATATCTTACCAAAATATGACATGACTAATATGTGTTTTGTTCTTATTAATGAAAAGGAGGAATCCTCCAAAGTTTCTTCTATTGTCTCTAACAATGAACCAGGGTATATGGAGAAGCTTCCTTTCAAGCCTCTCCCTCCTAAAGAGAAGAAGAAAAAGAAGAAGAGGAGGAGTAAAAGGAGAGAGGATACGGTATTTTCCCCTAAGCATGTTGCTCCTATTATAGTTTTTGATGAGTCTGAACTCGATGATGTTCCTATGCCTATTACCTATAGTAGTGATCATGATTGGGAAAAGAACACTACTTTTGATATTGAAAATCTCTTCGGTACCAATTCTAAAAATGATGATAATTGCTGTACTATTAGTGCTATCCATGATCCTTCCAATGATGATGTGTTTACAAATGAACATACTTTGGAAGATAACTATTCTATTGCTTTTGATGATACTATACCTCCAATATATGATGATTGCAATGATGAATATGATATTTTCAGTCCACCTACTATTGAGGAGGAAATTAGTTATGATTACAATATGCCTCCTATATTTGATGATTACGGTGATGAAAATAATAATGATAGCTATTTTGTTGAATTTGCTCCCACTACAATTAATAAGAATGACTATGTTTATGTGGGGAGTATTAATTATTTTATGCATGTGGCTCATGATAAGAATGTTTTATGTGATAGTTATATTGTTAATTTTATTCATATTGCTACTGAAAGTTATTATGAGAGAGGGAAACATGGTCTTATGCATCTCAATAATATTAAGTTCCCCCCCTTTATGTTGAAAGTCTTGAAGTTGCACTTATTTTGCTTTCCAATGCTTATTGCTTTGTGCTTTCATGATTTGTTTCTTTACAAAATTCCTATGCATAGGAAGTGGGTTAGACTTAAATGTGCTTTGAATTTGCTTCTTGATGCTCTCTTTTACTTCAATTCATATTTCTAATGTGAGCATCTTTTCAAACTATCAAGCCTAACTTAAAGGCGTTAAAGAAAAAGTACTTATTGGGAGATAACCCAAAAGTTTTAGATGAGTCTTGGAAGTTATTACCTCAGTAATAACCACTCCTTATCCTTTTTATTTGATTTTTGTGCCAAGAGTAACCTCTAATGAGTAACCTCTAATGAGAGAGAAGTAATGGTTGGGAAAGTTGCTGTCCCAAAACAGATTTTTGTGCTTCACCGTAAAAATTCGTGTAAAATCTCTGTACGTCCTTTTAAGGCGTGAATTTTTGTGCTTCTGCCCCAGGTTGTTATATAACTTTCGTTAGTTCAACACTTTTTTATTTGAGCAACAGAAGGTCTTCGAAAAAATTCGTATTTACCCGCTGGTCTGTTTTGACAGATTTCTGCCATTATTTGCATTTGCTTCTTGTTGGTTCCTTTTTGAGTTCTTTTGGGGAATTGAGCTTTTTGAGGGAGTGCTACAGTAGATAGTGTTCTAATGTAAGTTTATTTGGTATTAGAACTGAACCTTAAGACCTACTATCTTGATTACACTAATGTTGCTAATAAAGATTGTGTGAAGTTTTGTATGAAGGAAAAGATTCAGGTGTATGGAAGGAATGAGTAATGAGATGAAGGATGGACTAAAGCTCAAGCTTGGGGATGCCACGCGTGTCACCCCAAGAAATATCCAATAAGTACAAGCGTCAAAGCTTGGGGATGCCCAAGGCATCCCCTTCTTCATCAATAAAAATCTCAAGTTTCTTCCAAACACTTCATTTTTATTGTTTCGTGCACAATTGTGTTGTTCTTGGAGCATCTTTGTTTTTGTTTTTGTTTTTCGTTTGCTTGGTTTTCTTAGTTTTCTGAATAAATTGGTTGGACCCCCTCTTTCATACATTGGTTTTCAAATAGTTTGGTTTGGTTTGGAAAAGAGTAGGAAAGTTCATGCTTAAGTGGTAAAGAGAGCTTGTTTTTGACTGTGGCCTATGCTTTGTCATCTCATGCTTGATATTATTTTTGCTTTATGCTTAGTATTCTTTGTTGTAGCATGACTTGTTATAAACAATTGAGATTTCTTAATGTGCCTTGGAAGAATCATGCGTTGTTTTAGCATATTAAAGCATAGTATTGTGGTATTCTCCTTTGATGTTTTATTTGGGTTGACTTGGCACATGCTCACACCATGTTATGACTATCCCAAGTCACCATAGCCTTGATGATCCTTTAGTTTTCAACTTGTAGTATCACTTTATGCTTTGATTAATGATGTTTTATCGCTCTGCATGATTATGGCCATCATTGCTCTCTTAGTTGGTCGCTCCTAGTCTTTTGCTAGCCTCCATAACCAAGTATGAGTTCCACTCATGCATCCAATTCCTAAAACCAAGTTATTCCAAAGAGTCCACCATACCTACCTATTAGCATTTGCTATTCCAAGTATATTCATGTTTTTATCTACCTTCTGAATTAAACTTGTTATGAGAAAACTAGTGATTAAAGCTCTCACAAACTTGATGGCACACTTTACTTTTCTTGCCCTTAATAAACTTGAACCATTGTGTCGTCTATGTTGTATATGCTTGCACTTATATGTTGGGGATTAGCAGAACCATGCTGTCATGGGGAATGCTTTCAACATTGCATGTGTAATTTGCCTCTCTCGCCTATAAGAGCCTCCCGATGCATAAACCCTAAATCATCAAGCCTCCAGCCACGAAAAGTTCCGCAGCGCCGCCGCCACCGAAGGGGAGATTCAGGGGACAGAAAGTCTCTGTTCCGGCACCCTGTCGGGACGGGGAAGTGCCCGGAGCCATCTCCATGAATCTCCACCGCCATCTCCATCACCATTGCTGATTCCCATGATTAGGAGGGAGTAGTTATCTCTCGAGGCTAAGGGTTCTACCGGTAGCTATGTGTTCATCTCTCTCTCTGTGCATGATCTTATTGAGATCATGAGCTTTGTAATCAAGTAGTTCTACCTTGCTACTCAAGTGCTTTAATAGATCTCTGCTCTCCCCATGTGTGTGAAAGTGACAGCGTGCACACCATGCTGGCACTTAGGCTAGAGATTATAAATACTTGTTATGAGTTATATTTGGAGTTGGATGTCTTTATGAAATTGTGGTGTTTGTTTGAACCATCTAGTGCTCAAGGTGACAGTGTGGGGTTTTCTAGATGGGAAAGGCTTACTTTGAGGTGTGCTGTTATAGCCCTACCATGGATTAGAGTGTCCAACCGGAGAGTAGTTCAGCGTAGTATCATAAAGAAGAATATATTTATATGAGAGTGTTCACTAGTGAAAGTATGATCCCTAGGCCTTGTTTCTAAGCATTGATACACCATTTGCAATTAGATATGTTACATGTTTGCTTGCTTCCTTCTTTATTTCAGTTTGTCTTTAGTCTTTTCCCACGTCAACCACACGCCAGCAAGCTCTTTTCTGGCACCATTTTCTTATATCCATACCACTTGTATTTAACTATCTCTTCGCCGAACTAGTGCACCTATACACCTGACAAGTGTATTTGGTGTGTTGGGGACACAAGATACTTCTTGTATCTTGATTGCAGGGTTGCTTGAGAGGGGATACCTTTGACCACTTCCTCCCTGAGTTCGATAAACCTTGGGTGATCCACTTAAGGGAAAACTTGCTGTTGTTCTACAAACCTCTGCACTTGGAGGCCCAACAAATGTCTACAAGAATAGAAGTGCGTAGACATCACCGGCCCCTAGCCCTTCTCCGTCTCGTATCCTGGCATCTGATGACTTCCGGAAAAATAGGCACTTTGGCTTTTGTCCCGTCCAATTCCGAGAATATTCATTTTTTGACTTTTCTAGAACCAAAAACAACATAAAACAGGCAGCTGGCACTATGGCTCTTGTTAATATGTTAGTCCAAGAAATCATATGAAAAGTACTCCAAAGTATGGACAAAACACAAGAAGTGGATAAAACCAAGCATGGAACATCAAAATATAGATACATTTGCAATGTATCACCTCCGACTTTGAACTTGGATGATTTGATTAACCACGCGGATGTTGTGTACAATAATGCCAGCATCTTCCATACTGCGTATGCAAATCTGGCGAACAACCTCAAAGTTATTGCAATTGTAAGTCCTCAAACTTTACGCTTTACTACACGATATATCCCACTGTAGCCCTCGAGCTCTTAGGCAAATAAACAATAGGTATTGGCCTGAGTGCTCCAAAGAACTAAGTGTAACACTTGATTGTGTAGCCCTCAAGCGCTAGTTGAAACTAGAGAAGTTCTGGCTAGATGCTCTAAGAGTAGCATACTTGACTTAAATTCTAACTCTATATCCCCCGAGCTTCTAATTGAAACTTAGCAAAGTTCCGACTAGATTCTCTAGAGAAACTAACTGGAGATCAAAATGTGATACTGTAGCCCCCGAGCTTCTAGGTTAAACCAAAATAGTTCCAGCTAGAAGTTCTAAGAGAAACTAAGCACTTGTATTTGTTGCAGAATGAGAATGCCTGGAGGAAGAAGGCCAACGAGAAATACACCAAGCTGCAGGCGGACCTAGACACTAAAAAGGGTAAAATAGCTTTCCTGAAGGAACAGATTGCAAATAGCAAGAGTCTGTTTTCCTCCAACTTTTCCTTGGCTATCACTTGTAGTCTTTTATCTCCGTGTTCTCATAATGCTCTTGCTTTGCCGTCTTACAGAAGTCATTGCCATGGCCAATGGCATTGTCGAGCAATCAAAGCACATTCAAGAGCTCAACAGTGAAAACAAAATCTTGAAGAAAGACCTAGCCGAGGCAGTCAAGGGTCACGAGGAGGTGATGAAGGTCCTGCAAGAATCTACGGACGCCGAGATGCAGCGCCTGAAAGAAGAAATTGAACGCCTAAAGGAACAAAACCAGGCTGCCAAAGAGCAAAACTCTCGGAGCCTTGAGGCGTACAAGAAACTTTAGGAAGAGCATGGCGTGTTGGCGAAGACATGCAAACAGGCCGAATCCAGCATCTTCGGTATATTTCCTCCGACTTGATCAATTATGTAACTTGGACAAATATTTGATGTACTTTATACTCATGGTCCTTGTATCTTATGCAAACCATAGCTCACATTGGCTTGACCAACTTGGGTGAAGGTGCTCCGGACTCCAAGGAATGCATGATTCTTGCCGGCAACTTCGCCAACACCGCCATTGCTCAGGCCAAGGAGATATCCAGCCTTTAGGGATTAACATCAAGGCGGCAGACTCAGCGGCCAGGTATGCAGAAATCCTGCGTTGAGCCCTCGAGAAAGTCAAGGACTGGAAAGCCTCTTGCATCCGGGCTGGTGCGAGGATGACCTTGTCCTTGGTCAAGGAACACTACGACAACACCGACATCGACCTGGTGACCTTCGGCATGCCCAAGCTGGACGAGGAAGGGCAAGAGATCAATAGCGATGCTATTTGGAACTCCCTCGCTATGACACCAGAGTTGTCAAGATGGTCAAGGCGGACGTCTACATGCCTGCCGAGGAACTAGATGATGATGCGACATCCTCTGAGTCTAGCCCTGGCCCTTCTGAATTTGACGAGCTTTCCTGGCATGTCTCTCCTGTTGCTGATGATGCCATCACGAAGTCCCCTGCAGCAAAGCCATAAAAACAATGTTTGTATTAAATGTATCTCTACATTGTGTATGCGGAAAAAATTGATAGACCTAAGGCGGAGAACTTGTACGCAGGTTTTCCTGCTACTTATCTGTTTCCTACATGTATATATTTTTTAAACAAGTGCTAGCTTATCCATTATTCTGGTTCGTATGCTTGACCTTTCATGAGATGGAAGACTCGCAGCACAGAACTATGCTCCCAGGCAATGATGCTTAATAGGATCATCAAGAACCTAAGAGCAAAATCGCCGGCTTTGAGTGCCAAAAAATCACTACTCCGGAATCCACATAAGAATTTCAGAAAACGTGTAGACCAGAAAACTTAAGCTAACGCTCGTAGGCGGAATTTTCACAAGTGCAAATGCAAACTTGTGCATAAAGGGTTTATATGATCAAAAATGGACGTAGCTATGCTATGTTCCATGGCCGATCTGTCTCTGGGTAATCATCATCAGAGTCATGTTGCTTGCGCTTGCGATTATTCTTAGAAATATGCCCTAGGGACAAATAGTAATAAGGACTATTATCATATTTCATATAGTTTATGATTAAGTTTTATATCATGTTATAACTGAATTGAGTGGAAACATCAATACACGTGTGATATACAAAGAACCAAGAGTTCCCAGTGAAACTCTAGTCACTGGTTCATTGGTCAATAGATGATCATGTTTCCTGATCATGTAGCATTTATGCCAGTTGGAAATGGAGTCAACTCATTCTGAGAATGCGATGATTTACCAATACCCAACCAAAACATCGTGACCCGATCATGTCATGAAGTTCAAGTTACGATGATCAGAAATTGATCCTCGTAGACTATTCCTTAGACCGTGAGGCTATATCAATCACTGTCTCCCGAGAGTGCTTATATAGCATCAAGCGCCACTTGGTAATACATTAGTTATAAAGGTGTGTTCAGGTACTCAGAGGAAACCGTAGAGGCAATATATGTCAAGAGCGGGATTTGTCCGTCCATGTGACGGAAAGATACTCAAGGGCCCACTCGGAGAGGTTATATCCAATAGATGCACAACGTGTGATTTGATCACAGGGATATCACTTGTCGGAACGAGTCAAGTAGCATTGTTCAGTAACGAGATTAAACATGACATGGTGATGTCATTGATCAGATCTCGGGCAATGCAAGTATCGAGAGACAAAGGGAATAAGACACGACTGTCCCGGTTCAAACAACGAAAGATCTTCATGTAACGCACATGGGTCACATGGCCATCCAGGTCCCTCTATCGATCATAGGTGCGGGAGTGTACCGACCATGTATGGAGTGTTCCCGAACCGTGGGGTATCACACTTAAGGGCTTGATGATGCTTAGAGAGTGTTTATAGGATCAGTAGAATCGCCGAACAATAGTAGAGAGAAAATCGGAAGGGTTTCGGTAAGTCCAGAGGATGTCCGGAGTGGAGGTGGAAGTGTTCCATAGCCGCGAAGATTGAATAATATGTGAATGAATGTTAAATATTGATTTAATCATTTATTCATAATTATTTAATAAAGAGAAAATCAATTTAAAACGTTAAAAGGCTTAATGGGCCAATTCCCGGAGGGGAGAGGGTCCATTAGGGAAAGGAGAGAGGGAGAAGGGACAAGGGGGTGGCCGGCTGGGCCTAGCCTCCCTCCCCCCGCGCGGGGCCCACTAGGGCCGGCCGACGGCTATCCCTCCCCCTCCTCTCCTTTAGTCCCACCCCGGGACTTTGAGGGAGGTAGTACCTCCTTCTCCCCCTATATATGGTGGGGGTATTTGGCTAGATAAATACACACAATAATCAAAAAAAGGTCTTCTCACTTTTTGGAGGATCTCCAGTTGATATTCTCTCTCTCTCTCATGACCGTGGTCCCAAGTTCGGACTGCGCGAACGAGAGACATCTTCACCGCAGAGCGCCGTCGCGCTGCGGGATTCGGATCCAGGAGCTCTACTTCCACAACTGCTGCTGGATCAGGGAAGCGGGAGTCATCGTCAGGCACCGGACGTGTCTAACTCCCCGTGAGGTTTCACACTTGAGGCACTCAAGTCGTTGGAGCCACAGGAGCGCAAGGACTTCATCACAACTTTGAGGTCGGCTTCGGCTCGTCTACATCAACCACGCTCTCCTGAGCGTTGACAACGCTTTTCGGTCTTCATGAGTAAGTTCGCGAAAAGCCCCTCCCGTTATTGTATTACTAATAGATAAGTCCTGGAAGCATCAGGGATTCAGGGGCGTAGGGTAAAAAATTATTGTTTTCATGCACGGAACTCCTATAGTGGTATCAGAGCTAGATCTATGCGTAGTAATGCTAGTACGAGTAGAACACACGAGATGTAGCGTGTGGGCGTTGATCTTTTAGTTGTTACCCTCCCACGTGTACTTGTGTATACCGTAGCAATGCTTGATGAAGCGGCCCCCAACCGACTTTATGCGTTCATTCGCAAGACTGGTCCACACTTGACATATGGCTTGTACCGTATAAAGTGGCTTAGGGGGTGTTTGTCTCTCTCGCGTTAGTTGGTATGCCATTTGCAACGGAGGGCCCTGAAAGGGGTGTAGTAGAGACAACTACTTGATTAGGGTTGTGCTGAAAGTTCGTAGGTAAGAACGGTTCTTGTGCAAAAGCCCATTCAGCCACATAAAACATGCAAAGATAAAGTAGAGGCGTCTAACTTTGTTTTGCAGGGGGCATTGCTTTCTGATATGGTTGTGGCAAAGGTAAAGTGATTACCTCATGTTACGTAGTAGTAGATAGTCACAGAGGTGACAGACTACCACGCCGGAAAGACACCGGTACCCTGGTGTCTACGGCGCCAGAACCCTGGCGCCAGAATCCGGTGACGATGGATGGAGATCACGACGTGAAGGACCATATCACATCGCATTTACATTCAATTTTATTTTATTTATATCTTATTGTGTGCTAGTATTAGATACTCAACGGTAGCCTAATAAGATGATCCCTATTAAAATTACCAACGGTTGTGTTCCCCCTTAGTGTGCACCACCAATAAAGTTCTTCGGTATGAGGCGATCCATGGTACAGGCATGGGTGTCAAACATATCTACGTTCGCATACAGTGGGTGTAAGCCATGTTGCACAGCAAATACACTAAGGTTGAGTTGGAGAGCCTAGCACGCCATAGAAGCGTGGCCTCGGAACACGGATGGTCGAAAGATCGAGCACGAGTCGCATGAATGATGTGACCGACGTTTAGCATCCACCCTTGAACCCACATTGATGGTCGTGATGATCGGGGGAGATGTGGCTGATAGGGGTCGTGTTATCACTAGGAACTCTTATGGGGATAGGTGTTTCTGAGTGGAGTTATTATTAACTCATTTAATTATAAACTTAGTCTAAATTCCTTTTTGCAATTATAAATGTAGAAAATGGTTCTCCCCGAGATTACCTTCCCTATTGACGATTGCTTAAAAGGAGAAAAGCTCAAGTTAGATGGATCCAACTTTTCTGCATAGGTCATGCGCCTTTTTGATCTCCTTGGTGAGAACAAAGTGGCTGACTACATGATCTACGAGATGTACTTGGAGCCACCCTATTCTCATGAGAACCAGGAGCAGCGGGATCTCCGCTGCCGTTGTCATGTGATGGCCACATTCATATCAGTAACGATGCGCCTCATAATAGAAGATGGGCTATGGTCGATGGTGGGAAGTCTTAATCCTCGAACGGTCATGGCACATCTGAGATCGCATTTCTTGAAACAAGTGCGCATATGGGAGTATGAGCTGATGGGGGACTTCCTCTCCATAAAGATGGAGGAAGGCTCCTCACTGGACGATCACTTATTGAGCATATATGATGCATACATGAGTCTGGCATACTTCTTGGACAACTAGTTCGCAAGCTCTTTTGCAATAGGAGTTGTGTTGCGGTCGCTGCCACCAAGCTTCCAAGCACAAGTCAGGATTTGCATTATGAGAGGCGACGCGGAAACATAGGATTTCCACGAGTTCATATCACATTTCAGAGATGTGGTGGTTGAACCCGTTGTCACTAAGGTCATCAATGACAAAGGTATATATTTGATATACAATTTTATAAATGTTATAATCTTGCAAACACATTTGCAGTGTTAAGTATATTTGATACTTGTTCTGTTTTGCTGAAAATAGGTCCTTCTGCATGATAGGTGCTTGTTGGAGAGGAGGTGACGTTGCGTGTTGATGGAAAGCATGATGATGATGGCCGACAACACTCTCCCTCAACATTTATCATTTAGTTTATTTTTTGGATAGTTATTGTAATCAAAAGATTGTGAACTTCTTTAGTGTGTCTCACACTTTGTGAGACGGTTATTCATATCAGCTTGTAACAAACAGTTGTTCCACTTTTATGAATGATTTCTATTCGTGTTCATATCTTATTTGATTATATGTGAATTATCCTTGTTGTTTGAAACTAATTGATAATACATGAACATTTGTAAAATATTGAAATGCCTTAAAATACCCAACTTAATGATATATTCATTACTGAATGAAACCACTGTTTAAATTCAAAGTTATAATGATAATATGTGAAATTCATTCGATTTCTTATCACATATAAATCATGCCTATGTTCGGCAAAATAACTTGAACACCGTGTATTACTTGAATACAAAGTGTTTAATGAATTGTTAAAAGTAAATACATATTCGATGTATTGTGTTTTAACAAAATGGTAATTATCATAATATGATTGTTTAAATGTGTAAAGAAGTTTACCAAAAGAAACATGAATATGAAATTATTTGATGTGATCAAAGTGTTTCATCAACAAAGGGTATAAATATAAAAGAGAATCTAATTACTATGATTTGATCAATAGTAATGAAATTCGACTTTATAAGAATGGCATAAATAAATTGTGGAATGCAAAGTGTTTTGAAACGTCAAAATGCAAAGCATCACAATGTGATATTAGATAGCAAAGTGGGTAAATAGATGGCACCAAATAAATCGCTGTAGTGTAGATGTAGAGACCATTAGTTAGAAATAGTTAGCACTCAATTAGAATATATAGTGAACCACTTGAATTCGTGAAAGTTTTGGGGTTATTCGATATAACCAAAACAATAGCGAACAAGTCCTTGTATAGTATTCATCGGATATTTTGAATACGGAATCCATAGCTGAAACCAAAAGAGAAGCAAAACTAGTATTGCTTGGATTTTGGTGCATTCTTGAGAAAGCTCACTTTTAGTGATATTTCTCGATTATGGAGCAAATGGAAGATAGTGAAAAACACGATGAGGATTCATATCCCTGCATCAGAGTGTTGAGAAGTGCAACAGCCAACGTTCCTGGATGATTCTCTTCACAAAGGAAAGAATCAATGATAATGATCATTGTGTTTTCCCCACTAGTGTTTTCACTACATGAAGTAGGATTCAAAATGTAATCCATATCTAGTATGGAGACAATTGTGAATCATTTGTCATGATTCTTGGAATATGACATACCTACGAACTACTAAGGAAATAATGGTAAACTAAAGGTTATGAGAAATCCCATAGCAAAATTCCCTTGAGATTAGAAAGCAATTCGTTGCTGAATCTCACAAGTAAAAGGGGTTACTTGAATTTTCCCAAATGACTGCAAAGCCATAGTGGAAAAGGGGGTGAATGACAAAAGCACAGTTTGTCAAGTATTGGACGAATTCAAATGAATTTGATTCAAGTGTGCTGAATGTCTAGTGGATTTAAAACTAGTAAAAGTACTAGTATCTCGTAGTAAAACTCCAGGTTTGATATTTGATCAAAGGGTTTTGAAATTGTTCAAAATAGTGAGTAGATATGCAATTTGCATGAAATTGAGTGGGATCTATGCAAGTCTTCCTAAAACAATATGTGAATGACATATTTTTGAGTGGGAGAAATATAAGTCTCAAATTCAAATATGTAGGAACATAGTTTGAGTAAGAGTACTTACTCATACCCAAATATGGTAGGAACATATTTTGAGTGGGAGCTTATAGGAGTGATTCTTAAGTGTGTATTTGACACATTAAGAATAAAAGCGCAAGTACCAATAAATAATGATTTATAAGGTGTAGAAGTTAATAATAAGTATATTATGATATTATGTAGTATTCCTTAAGGGATTCTAAAAAGGGTTTCGGAATAGAAGTTAATTAAGGAACTGGTCCTTAATAACTCAAGTTAGGAATAGCATTAAGTTTAACATCAATGGTTGAAAGAAAGAAAAGGATGATTATCATCCACTATGTTGAGATATAGGTTCTATCTTAGAAAACCATGATGATAACTTAACATAATATGTAATCCAATAAGGAACGTTTGAAAGTGATTAAGTTTGAATCACGGAACGTTGAGCTCAGTTTGTCCGCAGTGTCTAATAGAGAACTACAGACACATTTTCCAAAATCCATAAAGGATGACATATCTTAAAGCATAAAGGGTTATGTTATAAGGGAATATGTTGGAAACTCCTGTAAATACCAATTAAAGTCAAGTAGGAAGCGAGGTGAACAAAACATCGAAAGTTGCACAGAGTGCACTAGTGTTTCGATGAATACATTTATAATAATAGATAAGGGTACCATCTAAAGTGTTGTATAATGTTATGGCGGGGCTAGTTCGCTTTTAACGTAGAATGATGTGTCTCAGGGCATAGTGCCCATGAGAAAGCCCTCGAGGTTGATCTAAAGTCACCGTAGGCTCCTGGAATCAGGCCTCGTTCTGCTGCCATAGCGACGATGCATACACACAGATGTTATCATGTGATGATAAAGTATTAATGTCAATCAAGATGACATTAGTAAGTTGCAAAGGATTTGGGACTGTAAAGTACAGACCCAAGACTCAACCCCTTCCATGAGCAAGCATGTTCAGGGTACCAGATATGGTGCCAATGATTAAGAACAAATGCGGCTAGTGTATTTGTACTCTAATGCAAGTGGGAGACTGTTGGAAATATGCCCTAGAGACAAATAGTAATAAGGACTATTATCATATTTCATATAGTTTATGATTAAGTTTTATATCATGCTATAACTATATTGAGTGGAAACATCAATACACGTGTGATATACAAACAACCAGGGGTTCCTAGTGAAACTCTAGTCACTGGTTCATTGGTCAATAGATGATCATGTTTCCTGATCATGTGGCATTTATGCCAGTTGGAAATGGAGTCAACTCATTCTGAGAATGAGATGATGAACCAATACCCAACCTAAACATCGTGACCCGACCATGTCACGAAGTTCAAGTTACGATGATTAGAAATGGATCCTCGTAGACTATTCCTTAGACCGTGAGGCTATATCAATCACTGTCTCCCGAGAGTTCTTAGATAGCATCAAGCGCCACTTGGTAATACAGTGGTTATAAAGGTGTGTTCAGGTACTCAGAGGAAATCATAGAGGCAATATATGTCAAGAGCGGGATTTGTCCGTCCATGTGACGGAAAGATACTCAAGGGCCCACTCGGAGAGGTTATATCCAATAGCTGCAGAGCGTGTGATTTGATCACAGGGATATCACTTGTTGGAACGAGTCAAGTAGCATTGTTCGGTAACAAGATTGAACACGACATGGTGATGTCATTGATCAGATCTCGGGCAATGCAAGTATCGAGAGACAAAGGGAATAAGACACGACTGTCCCGGTTCAAACGACGAAAGATCTTCATGTAACGCACAAGGGTCACATGGCCATCCAGGTCCCTCTATCGATCATTGGTGCGGGAGTGTTCCGACCATGTATGGAATGTTCCCAAACCGTGGGGTATCACGCTTAAGGGCTTGATGATGCTTAGAGAGTGTTTATAGGATCGTTAGAATCGCTGAAGAATAGTAGAGAGAAAACCGGAAGGGTTTCGGTAAGTCCGGAGGATGTCCGCAGTGGAGGTGGAAGTGTTCCATAGCCACGAAGATTGAATAATATGTGAATGAATGTTAAATACTGATTTAATCATTTATTCATAATTATTTAATAAAGAGAAAATCAATTTAAAAGGTTAAAAGGCTTAATGGGCCAATTCCCGGAGGGGAGAGGGCCTATTAGGGAAAGGAGAGAGGGAGAAGGGACAAGGGGGTGGCTGGCTGGGCCTAGCCGCACCCCCCCCCCCCCCCGCGCGGGGCCCACTAGGGCCGGCCGGCGGCTGCCCCTCCCCCTCCTCTCCTTTAGTCCCACCCCGGGACTTTGAGGGAGGTAGTACCTCCTTCTCCCCCTATATATAGTGGGGGTATTTGGCCAGATAAATACACACAATAATCAAAAAAAGGTCTTCGCACTTTTGGGAGGATCTCCAGTTGATATTCTCTCTCCCTCTCTCTCTCTCTCTCTCTCGTGACCGTGGTCCCAAGTTCGGACTGCGCGAATGAGAGACATCTTCACCACAGAGCGTCGTCGCACTGCGGGATTCGGATCCAGGAGCTCTACTTCCGGAACTGCTGCTGGATCGGGGAAGCGGGAGTCATCGTCAGGCACCGGACATGTGTAACTCCCCGCGAGGTGTCGCACTTGAGGCACTCAAGTCATTGGAGCCACATGAGCACAAGGACTTCATCACAACCTTGAGGTTGGCTTCGGCTCGTCTACATCAACCATGCTCTCCTGAGCATTGACAACGCTTTTCGGTCTTCAAGGGTAAGTTCACGAAAAGCCCCTCTAGTTACTATATTACTAATAGATAGGTCCTGGCAGCATGAGGGGTTCAGGGGCATAGGGTAAAAATTTATTGTTTTCATGCGCGTAACCCCTACAATTTTTGGTCTATATTTCAACTCGTGAATATCAACGAGGTAATAGGAACCATTGAGAAATGCTTTGTTTATGACGAATGGTCCTTCCCAAGGTGAGGATAGTTTGTGTGATTTCTCCTGCTTGAGTCGAAGCACCAGATCCCCCTCTTTAAACGAGTGATGCCTAACACGGCGACTATGGTAGCTGTTGGCTCGTGGTCTATGTAGAGCTCGTTGGGAACCCCAAGAGGAAGGTATGATGAGCACAGCAGCAAGTTTCCCTCAGTTATGAAACCAAGGTTTAATCGAACAAGTAGGAGCAAGGAAACACCCCAAAGGTGTTACTAGCTGAGCTTTGGCAGGGCGCACTACCGGTGCTAGTAGCAACGTGGAGACCCGCACAACACAACCACGGAACTTTGTCCCCAACTTGCGATGAGGTTGTCAATCTCACCGTGTTTTGCGGAAAACAAAGGATTAAACGTATCGAATGGAAAGAAGTAAAAGTTTGCAGAAAGTAAACACAAAGTAGTAAAAGATTGTAGATTGTATGTAAAGTAAAAGGACCGGGATCCATAGTTCACTAGAGGTGGCTCTCCTTAGATAGATAACATGCTGGGTGAACAAATTACAGCGGGGCAATTGACAAACACCGAGAAAACAATACATGCATATACTAATCATCTTGACTCCTCTGAGACTTGATTGGGCATTACAACATAATACATAGACCGCCATCCAACTGCATCTATGACTAATAATCCACCTTCAGGTTATCATTCGAACCCCCTCCAGTATTAAGTTGTGAGCAACAGATTATTGCTTTACGAACTGCGTGTAAAGTAAACAATACGATTGTTCTATGAACAAAGGATTGTTGTTTTCTCCCTAATAGCAACAGCACATCTAGTACCTTAGAGATTTCTGTCACTTCCCCAGATTACCAGAGGCATGAACCCACTATCGAGCATAAATACTAACTCTTGGAGTTGCTAGCATCTACTTGGCCAAGATAGCTACTAACAACAGAAAGCATGCAAGATCTCAAATAACAAAGACATGATAGAATCAATAATCAATTTGAAATAGCATCTCAATATCCATCGGATCCCCGCAAACACAACATGTATGAATTACAAATAGATGATCTTGATCATGAACGGACCTCACAAGATCTAAACATGAAAGCACAAAGGAGGAGAAACCAGCCATCTAGCTACTACATGGATCCGTAGTCCAAGGATGAACTACTCACGCATCACACCGGAGGCTTGCATGGTGATGAAGAAGGCCTCCAGGGTGAATTCCCCTCTCCGGCAGGGTGCCGGGAAGAGCTTCAGATCCCTCCCGATGTAGGGATGGAGATGACGGCAGCTACAGACTCTTTCGTGGATTTTTGATCGGGTACTTAGGGTTTTTGTCTCGAGGGCAACTTATAGGCGGAAGGAGAGGCCGAGGGGGTGCCGGGAGCCACCACACCACCCCCTGGCGCGGGCCAGGCCTGGCCGCGTGGCCAGGTGGTGTGGCCGGCCCCTAGCCCTTCTCCGTCTCGTATTCTGGCACTTGATCCCTTCCGGAAAAATAGGCACTTTGGCTTTTGTCCCGTCCAATTCCGAGAATATTCATTTTCTGACTTTCCTGGACCAAAAACAGCAGAAAACAGGCAGCTGGCACTGTGGCTCTTGTTAATAGGTTAGTCCAAGAAATCATATGAAAAGTACTCCAAAGTTGGAACAAAACACGAGAAAGTGGATAAAACCAAGCATGGAACATCAAAAATTATAGATACATTTGCAATGTATCAACATCCCCAAGCTTAAACCCTGCTCGTCCTCGAGTAGGTAAGTGATAAAAAGAAATAATTTCTGAGGTGACATGCACCATCAAAGACTTGATCAAAGTATTTGAAAACACTCAAAGCTGGGATAATAGTACTTCAATCATAACATGAAAGACAAAGTCCTAGCAATAAGCAAAGAAACTACCATGCAACATGAAAAAGCACAAACAAAAGATTCATGAATAACAATGCTTTGCAAGACGTTTGTTTGTTTCACATAAAGAAAACATAGCATAATAGTATTCAGCTTGTCCCTCAAATATAAATGCATAGGACACCTTCAAAGTTCATAAGAGTGACTAGATACAATAGTGTCAAACAAGCAATAACAAGTTATGCATCAATCAACTAGTCATGGGACAATGCACATAGAACTAAGAATGGCCACTATGCTGTCAAAGTAGGTGCATAAAGATAGAAGGTGGAGACTCAATATAATAGTGGAAGAAAGGCCTTTTGTAAAAGGAAGTAGGGATTCAAGTCTCATAAAGAGCTTCCAGGAATCATGGTACTTATAGCTTTCAGCTCTCATTGCCCCTATCATAAGCATCTTGAAGTGATTAAGGTTAAAGTGAACAAACTATGGTGTACATGCTTGACGAAGTATAAGTCAAAAATCTCATGTCCCTTGTATACGAGGGCTGATCCTCATGCTACTCAAGTTTAGTCACCGGTAAGTTCTTGTCATTGTAAGTACATGTGTATCATTGAGAACCGCCAACGGGGTACCCCTTGCCCGATGATACGGAAGAATCCCCATATCAAAATGACAAGGCAAGCAGACAACGAGCATCTCAGCATTCTTCTTATTTACCATGGGAATATGGTGCTTTTTTCTCTCTTTCCTCTTTTCATAGTATCTTTTTTTTTCTTTTCTCTTTTTTTCTCAATATAGGACTCTTCTTTTATAAGAAGAATGCTTCATAGACAGCTCATTATGGTTACGCTGCAGGTTTCCACCATGTCAGCATGGATTAGACCAGCGGCCCAGGCGTTTCTCTAACACATATACATAACTCCATGGACTTACAAGGTCCCCTTTCATTTCACACCGACGACATCCATATACAAAAGAGCATGATATCAACTAGGTACAAGTACCAAGTGCAATGTTGAAAGCGTTCCCCATGAAAGCATGGTTCTGCTAATTCCCAACAAATAAGTGCAAGAATATACAACATAGAAGACACAATGGTTCAAGTTTATTAAGGGCAAGTAAAGTAAGGTGTGCCATCAAGTTCGTGAGAGCTTTAATCACTAGTTTTCTCATAACAAGAGGAAGGTAAACAAAAGCATGAATATACTTGGAATAACATAAGCTAATAGGTAGGTATGGTGGACTCTTTGGAAAAACTTGGTTTAGGGAATTGGATGCATGAGTGGAACTCGTACTTTGTTGTGGAGGCTAGCAAAAGACTTGGAGCGACAAACTAAGAGAGCAATAATGGCCATAATCATGCAGAGCGACAAAACATCATTGATCAAACATTAAGTGATACTACAAGTTGAAAACTAAAGGATCATAAAGGCTATGGTGACTTGAGATAGTCATAACATGGTGTGAGCATGCGCCAAGTCAACCCAAATAAAGCATCAAAGGAGAATACCACTATACTATGATTTAATATGCTAAAACAACGCATGATTCATCCAAGGCACATTAAGAAATCTCAATTGTTTATGACAAGTCATGCTACAGCAAAGAATACTAAACATAAAGCCAAAAAAATATCAATCATGGCATGACAAAGCATAGGCCACAGTAAAAAACGAGCTCTTTTTACCACATAAGTATGAACTTTCCTACTCTTTTCCAAACCAAACCAAACTATTCACAAACCAAAGTGTGAAAGAGGGGGTCCAACCAATTTATTCAGAAAACTAAGCAAACTAAGCAAACTAAAAACCAAAACAAAAACGAAAAAGAAGACGCTCCAAGAAAAACACAACTATGCATGAAACAATAAAAATGAAGCGTTTGGAAGAAACCTGGGATTTTTATTAATGAAGAAGGGGATGCCTTGGGTATCCCCAAGCTTTGACGCTTGTACTTCTTGGATATTTCTTGGGGTGACACGCGTGGCATCCCCAAGCTTGAGCTTTATTCCATCCTTCATCTCATTACTCATTCCTTCCATACACCTGAAATTTTTCCTTCATACAAAACTTCACACAATCTCATTAGCAACATTAGTACACTTAAGATAAATAAGTCTCAAGGTTCAGTTCTAACACCAAATAGACTTCCATTAGAACACTAGCTACTGTAGCACTTCCCTCAAAAAGCTCAATTCCCCAAAGGAACTCAAGAAGGAACTAACAAGAAGCAAATGCAGAAAATGGCAGAAATCTGTCAAAACAAACCAGCAGGAAAAGACGAATTTTTTGAAGACGTTCTGTTGCTCAAATCAAAAAGTGTTGAACTAACGAAAGTTAGATAACAACCTGGCTTAGAAGCACAAACAATTATAGCTCAATCCGACGTACAGAGCTCTCTCAGAAAATTTTACGGTGAACCACAGAAATCTGTTTCGGGACAGCAACTTTCCCAATCATTACTTCTCTCTCATTAGAGGTTACTCTTGGTACAAAAAGCAAATAAAAAGGATAAGGAGAGGTTATTACAGAGGTAATAACTTCCAAGACTCATCTAAAACTCTTGGGTTATCTCCCAACAAGTACTTTTCTTTAACGCCTTTAAGTTAGGCATAAGAAGCAAATAAAGAATCAAGTGTTCTCAAATGAAGAAGCATTAAGATCAATACAAAAAATATTTTCAACAAGGCAAGGTATATCATCCAAGTAAGTTCTATAGGATCCTCTCTCAATGCTCTTAGGTTCACTATTCTCATCAAAAGGGTTTGCAGGAACAATCCAATCAAGATTCTTTTCTATGGCATCATCTATTGCTACTAGTTTGAAGGGTATTGGTATCTTAGGTTCCTCCCCATTAGGTTCGGTTTTGTTCATCTTTTCTTGTGTACCAACAACATCTATACATGAGCTTAGCATATTGAAACGTTCAAAAACTTTTCTAGCTTCTTTGATAACATCATAGAACTCCTTAAACAAAGTTTCTAGAATAAAATCCCTCTTTTGAAGGTCTTCAATTTCTTTAAGCTTAAGAAACATTACTTGCATTAAGGGGTTGAGGTTAACAAACCTAGCTTCTAACATGTGAATTAAAGAAGCTGCAGCAATCTCATAGTTTGGAGCAAGTTCTACAAGGGATCTATCCTCAGTATCTTCATGCTTACTAACATGATTAAAGAATTCTTCAATGTTATCTTTCCCAATTATAGAACCACTACCAATTCGAAGGTCTTTCAGGGTGAATGTAGGGATCAACATGGTGAGCTAAGGGAGAGGTGACTACTAAAGGAGACTTAATTTTTTTGTGTTTTTCAAATAATAAAGCAAACAAGTAAAACTAATTTTTTTGTGTTTTGGAAGAACAAAACAAGCAAACAAAGCAAAAAAGAAAACTAAGCAAAACAAAAACAACAAAGTAAAGAGATTGGTTATGAGGGACTCCCCTTGTGAAGATGTCCTTGACTCCCCAGCAACGGCGCCAGAAAATCTTTGCTGGCTCGTGGTTGATGTAGAGCTCGTTGGGAACCCCAAGAGGAAGGTATGATGAGCACAGCAGCAAGTTTCCCTCGGTTATGAAACCAAGGTTTAATCGAACAAGTAGGAGCAAGGAAACACCCCAAAGGTGTTACTAGCTGAGCTTTGGCAGGGCGCACTACTGGTGCTAGTAGCAACGTGGAGACCTGCACAACACAACCACTGAACTTTGTCCCCAACTTGCGATGAGGTTGTCAATCTCACCGTGTTTTGCGGAAAACAAAGGATTAAACGTATCGAATGGAAAGAAGTAAAAGTTTGCAGAAAGTAAACACAAAGCAGTAAAAGATTATAGATTGTATGTAAAGTAAAAGGACCGGGATCCATAGTTCACTAGAGGTGGCTCTCCTTAGATAGATAACATGCTAGGTGAACAAATTACAGCGGGGGAATTGACAAACACCGAGAAAACAATACATGCATATACTAATCATCTTAACTCCTTTGAGACTTGATTGGGCATTACAACATAATACATAGACCGCCATCCAACTGCATCTATGACTAATAATCCACCTTCAGGTTATCATCCGAACCCCCTCCAGTATTAAGTTGCAAGCAATAGATTATTGCTTTACGAACTGCGTGTAAAGTAAACAATACGATAGTTCTATGAACAAAGGATTGTTGTTTTCTCCCTAGTAGCAACAGCACATCTAGTACCTTAGAGATTTCTGTCACTTCCCCAGATTACCAGAGGCATGAACCTACTATCGAGCATAAATACTAACTCTTGGAGTTGCTAGCATCTACTTGGCCAAGATAGCTACTAACAACAAAAAGCATGCAAGATCTCAAATAACAAAGACATGATAGAATCAATAATCAATCTGAAATAGCATCTCAATATCCATCGGATCCCCGCAAACACAACATGTATGAATTACAAATAGATGATCTTGATCATGAACGGAGCTCATAAGATCTAAACATGAAAGCACAAAGGAGGAGAAACCAGCCATCTAGCTACTACATGGATCCGTAGTCCAAGGATGAACTACTCACACATCACACCGGAGGCTTGCATGGTGATGAAGAAGGCCTCCAGGGTGAATTCCCCTCTCCGGCAGGGTGCCGGGAAGAGCTTCAGATCCCTCCCGATGTAGGGATGGAGATGACGGCGGCTACAGACTCTTTCGTGGATTTTTGATCGGGTACTTAGGGTTTTCGTCCCGAGGGCAACTTATAGGCGGAAGGAGAGGCCGAGGGGGTGCCGGGAGACACCACACCACCCCCTGGCGCGGGCCAGGCCTGGCCGCGCGGCCAGGTGGTGTGGCCGGCCCCTGGCCCTTCTCCGTCTCGTATTCTGGCACTTGATCCCTTCCGAAAAAATAGGCACTTTGGCTTTTGTCCCGTCCAATTCCGAGAATATTCATTTTCTGACTTTCCTGGAACCAAAAACAGCAAAAAATAGGCAGCTGGCACTGTGGCTCTTGTTAATAGGTTAGTCCAAGAAATCATATGAAAAGTACTCCAAAGTTGGAACAAAACACAAGAAAGTGGATAAAACCAAGCATGGAACATCAAAAATTATAGATACATTTGCAATGTATCAGTAGCCACATAGCTTCTGCTGGTAGATGGCAGATCTCTGGCATGCCAACACGTGCTCTTCTTCGAGTAGGTCCACAGATAGTCGCATGGATTCTTCAGCGTCATCCTCCTCATAGGCTGCGACTCTTGGTGCATCGTGGAGAATGTCGGATGGTAAGACAACTTCTGCTCCATAAACCATGAAGAAAGGAGTTAAGTCGGTGGATCTGTTGGGTGTTGTTCTTAAACTCCACAATATAAATGGTAATTCCTCCGCCCAGGCTCTAGCTACTCTATGTAGAGGTGCCTCTAAGCATGGCTTGATTCCATTCAGAATTAGTCCCTTTGCCCTCTCAACTTGTCCATTTGACTGTGGGTGTGCCACAATTGTAAGGTCAAGGCGGATGCCTTTTTCATGACAGTACTCCTCCACTTCTCCAAGAGACAAATTTCTGCCGTTGTTGGTGATGATGCTATGTGGGAGACCAAATCTCACCACCAAATCCTGGGCAAACTTTAGGGTTGTTGCCCTGTCAAGCTTTCTAATGGGTTTAGCTTCAATCCATTTTGTGAATTTGTCAACTGCTACTAGCACATGCGTAAATCCACAAGGTGTCGTTTGCAAAGGCCCAACCATATCAAGCCCCTAGACTGCAAATGGCCAAGTTATTGGTATTGTTCGCAGTTCTTGAGCTGGTACGCTTGGTTGCCGTGCATAAAATTGACACCTTAAACATCTTTGCACCAGCTTGTCAGCGTCTGCCTTGGAGGTCAACCAGTAGAATCCTTGCCGGAAGGCTTCTGCCACCAGCGATCGGGGAGCGGCGTGATGCCCGCAATCTCCGAGATGTATCTCTCTAAGGATATCAATACCTTGCTGCTGGGAGACGCACCGTAGGAATACTCCTATGGTACTTCTTTTGTATAGCTGTCTGTCAATGATGATGCAGCCCTTCGCTCTTTTTTACTATTTGCTGGCTTTCGACTTTGTTGGCGGGCAAAGTTATGTCTTGTAGATAGTCCATGAACGGTTTTGTCCAAGCCAGAGAGGTCACTGTTAATGTATTAACAAATGAATCCACTCTATTCGGATTGTTGGGGTCTGCTCCTTTCACGGATGGGGTCCGTAGATGCTCTAGAAAAACGTCTGGCGGAATTGGTCGGCGAGCTGACCCAAGCTTAGATAGCAGGTTTGCCGCCTCATTTTCCTCCCTTTTTATGTACTTGACTTCGTAGCCATCGAAACACTTAGCTATCTCGTCTACTTCATCTTGATATGCCGCCATCATAGGGTTCTGCGCATTCCAGGTGCCAGCCACCTGCTGGGCAACCAAGTCGAAATCTCCACAACAAACTATGCGCTTGATGCCAATATCCTTGGCCACATGAAGTTCGTGAACGAGGGCCTCATATTCCTCCATGTTGTTGGTAGCTTGGAAGTGGATCTGTAGGACATATTGAAGCTTTTCCCTGGTTGGTGATTGCAATAATACACCAACCCCCGAGCCATTGAGCAGCTTGGATCCGTCAAAATGCATGACCTAATACTCTGGCTCTGGTACAGGGGTGTTCTCCAGCAACTCTATCCAATCTGCGATGAAATTCACCAATGCTTGAGATTTGATAGCGTCGCGTCTTTTGTAAGTGATATCAAAGGCGGCAAGCTCCATTCCCCACTTCGCCACTCTTCCCATAGCATCGTTGTTGTTGATGATGTCAGATAGTGTAGTTTTGCTCACAACTGTGATTGGGTGCTCCTGGAAATAGTGCCTTAGCTTCCGAGAAGCAAGGAAAACTCCATAAGCTATCTTCTGGTAGTGCGGGTAACACTGCTTGGACTTCGTCAAAACCTTGCTTACATAGTAAACTGGTCGCTGAACTCCATATCCGTGCGTTGGCTCCTTGCGCTCCACCACGATGACGATGTTGATAACCCGGTTGGTTGCCGCCATGTATACTAATATAGGCTCCATTTATTCCGGTACTGCAAGTATTGGTGTAGAGGAAAGTATACTCTTTAGCTCCTGAAGTGTTGCATCTACTTCGTCCGTCCATAAGAATTTATCCGC
The DNA here is from genome assembly GCA_910589775.1 of Avena eriantha. Lineage (NCBI taxonomy): Eukaryota > Viridiplantae > Streptophyta > Magnoliopsida > Poales > Poaceae > Avena > Avena eriantha. The sequence continues at coordinate 92,928,538 of OU342741.1, forward strand.
CTTCTTGAGTAACTTGTAGAGCGGCATTGCCTTCTCTCCAAGTCCGCTGATGAACCGAATTTACTGCTGCAACGCAACCTGTGAGCCGTTGTATATCCTTCAAGCATGTCGGGCGTTTGATGTCGAGGATGGCTTTGATCTTCTCCAGGTTGACTTCAATTTCGCGGTGCGAAATGATGAAACCTAACAACTTGTCAGCGGGGACCCCAAAGACACATTTCTTGGGATTGAGCATCATGTTGTATTGTCAAGGGTTATCGAAGGTTTCCCGCAAGTTGGCCATGAGGTCGTTTGATTTATTTGACATCACCGTGATATTGTCCACGTATGCGTGGATGTTGCGACCTATTTGGTCGTGAAGGTAACGTTGCATTGTCCGTTGGTATGTGGCACCAGCGTTTTTCAGCCCAAAGGGCATCGTGACATAGCAATACATGCCATAAGGTGTGATGAACGAAGTGGCCAATTGGTCCGACTTTCGCATCTTGATTTGGTGGTATCCTAAGTAAGCATCGAGAAAACACAGAAGTTTCGAGCCAACCGACTAGTCAATGACTTGGTCAATGCGAGGCAAAGCAAACGGATCCTTCGGACATGCTTTGTTCAAGACGGTGTAATCAACGTACATTCTTAATTCTTTGGTTACCTTTTTGGGGACAAGTAAAGGATTGGCCACCCATTGGGTGTGAATAACTTCACGGATAAAACTAGCCTTAAGTAACCTAGCTATATCCTTTCCAATGGCTCGTCGTTTCTCATCACCGAAGAGTCATAGAGGTTGTTTCACTAGATTTGCTTTAGGATCAATATTCAAGCTATGCTCGGCAAGTTCCCTAGGTATATCTTTCATGTCGGCTGATTACCAGGCAAAGATGTCCCTATTCTCACGAAGGAACTCGACGAGCACGCTTTCCTATTTGGGATCCAGGTCCGTGCCAATGGCGATGGTCTTGGAGGAATCTCCTTCAACAAGCTCCACCTGCCTAGTCTTGATGGCAGCCTTGAATGCGGGTTCGGCAGCAGCAATCTACTTATTTGAAGCTGACATCTCCGTGGCGTCGACCTAGCTCTAGATATCTTTGAACTCCTCGCCGTAGAGGACTGCTTCGGTGAAGGCGGCTTCACTTAGCTCGCACTCTTGCGCCTTGGTGAAACTTCCATCAATGACGATGATGCCATTTTGTCCAGGTATCTTGAGCTTGTTGTAGACAAAGCATGGCCTTGCGAGGAAGGAGTGAAAAATGTCTCGTCCAAAGATGATGTGGTACACGCTCTTGAAGAGCACCACTTCAAAGGTCATGCGCTCTTGGTGGTAATTGTTGGGATCACCAAAGGCGACCAGAAGGGTGATGCAGCCCAGGGAGTTAGCTTGTTGGCCAGGGACAACGCCATGGAACACGGTGTTGCTCTTCCTCAGCTGGGTCTCCATCAAGTTCATCTTGTGTAGTGTATCCAGGTACATAATGTTGATGTTGCTTCCACTATCCACGAGGCACTTGGTGAACTCCGTGTCGTCAATCAAAGGGTTGATGACCATGGCATACTGGTTTTCTGTCGGGATGAGGTCTGGGTGATCCTTCCTATCCCAAGTAATTGGAATTTCCGACCATCTGGGGAACTGGAGGGAGTGTAGCCATCAGTATCCTTAATGAGGTTTTCTAGGCCCTAGCGGTGAGGGTACCAAGGAAAGTATGGTAGACTGGTGCCTTCTTCTCGAAGGGGTTCTTTCCCTTGTCATCGCCCTTGTCGGCGAACTTGGGTTCCATGTCTTTGTCCATGTCACTTGAATCCTTGGGATCCTCCTCCTTCTTTTTCCCTTTGCCCTTTCCGCGGGGTCTGTTCTTCCGACTTTGCTTGTAGCCGGACTCAGGGTCTTCCTTGAGATCGTTGACAAACTTGCATTAGCAGTTGTTGTGGGTGGCTTTGTCGTTTGCGTCGAGGTGGACGAAACACGACATATCATGGTACTCCTTGTAAGTTTGCGGAATACGAGGTGCTGAGGGTGCTGAGTCACTCCTCTACTGGCCATGGTTAGCCCCCTGGCCACGTCCACGCTGTCCGCCTTCGCCTCTATCGGCGAACATCGTGGCGACCATGTCGGCTGCTTGCTTCTCTTCATGTGGAGATTTCCACTTGTTAGTATTGTCCTTTCTGGCCTAGGTAGGGATGGTGATTGCCGGCAACGATCCGCGAGCGTCATCATCGGCGGCAGTGAATTCGCTGGCCATGGCGATCATCGTGTTGAGGTTGAGCTCATTATTGTCCTGTTTACGCTTCAGCGTATGTCGGAGAAATGTCCCTTTTTCCAGACCGTCGATGAAGGCGGCCATAGCGGTTTGTTCGTGCACCCCCGCGCAGGAATTTTTCATATCCAGCCAACGGGAAAGGTAAGCACGGGAAGTTTCATCCTTATCTCGTACTCACCGTTGTAGGTCTCCAACAGTACAGGGGCATTTGTACGTACCCTCGAAATTCTTGGTGAACGGTTCATGCATGTCCAGCCAATTGTAGATAGATTTCTCCAGCAAGTCATCAATCTATTGGCGGGCAGTGTCGGTGAGCATAAGTGGGAAGTACTTGACGGCGATGCTGGGGTTTCCCTCGGCGATGTGGATCGCTTCGTTGTAGTCCTGCAACCACATGACTGGCCTCGTAGTGCCGTCATAGGCTTGATGCTCTTGTCAATCCGGAGACCCGTGGGGTACGTTGTGGCCCGTATTACCGGTCCAAAACAATGCAGCCCAAGGTATGGGAGCTCCTGTGCTTCTTGGATCTTGTCCAGCCATGAGCGTGCATCGTACGGCTCCAGTTGCTTCCCTTTTCCGCTATGGGGAGGAGAGCCGTGGTGTGATCGATGGGATCCGCCATGTCCTCCACCATGATGGCTGCTAGGAGGCAACGGCGGCGGTGGTGGCGGTGGGTTAGCCTTCTTGCTGTTCCCTCTATGCGACTCCTCACGCCTGTCGCGATTTCTTGTCGGACGTGGAGCTTCCTTGTGGGATCTGCTCCTGTGTCCTTCATTGTTGTTGTGCTCTCCGGCATGCCGAGGTTGCTCACCCTGGTCACGTATGACAATATCGACCCGGGGACGCCTAGGGGGTGGCATGCTTGTTCGGTGGCGCGTCTGTGGTTCCTCGTGACGTTGGGATGGCGGTGGTGGCGGCCAGAGTCAAAGGTGAGCCTTGTCTCCGTGGTCGGAAGAAATTGGTATGGCGTCCTCCCTGTTGCGTGTGTTCCTCCGCCTTCGCTCTGTGAAGCCTGTGTGGGATCCTTCATCACGAGGATATCTTGGCCTTCTGCGGCTATTCAGGGTAGACTGGCAGAGCTCCGGGTTGGACTCGAGCCTCTATGAAGTGGCCTTCTCCTGATGCTTGCAAGCTTTGGCGACGAGGTCGTAGACCTGAGCCATCGCTTCAGGCGATCTATCCTGCTCCAACAAGGTCTTGGCGACGACCATGTTCAAGGCGGTGGTTGGCATGACTTGCCTCCCCTCTGAATCGATGTATGGGGTGGCCTTTGCCGGTTTTGACGCTTCCCACCCTAACTTGCATCGAACATCGGGATCTTCGACGACGTGAGCCGGTGCCGTCTTAGCCTTGTGCTTAGTAGCAACTGCTTGTATTCGGCCTCCATTGCTCTTGCCGCATTGATTGATTGCTACGCCTTGGCCAAATCTCTGTCCAACTGGGCGCCTTGCTCCGCGATGTACTTATCCTCCGCGAGTATCTCTGTGCGTTTGTCGTCAAGCTCCGTGACGTTCCGAATATGTGCAACGGTGATAGGCTCAATGAGGAGTGGACCGTACATTACCTTATCTGCCGGAGTAACCAAGGTATTGCCCGCTGTAGACGTTGACTGTGGTGGCGACGGGTTTGTTTGCTTTGTAGTACTAGGGCCCGTGAGTGGTTCTTACGGCTGTTGTGTGGGGATAACCGAAGGAGGCATGGCTTTGGCTGGATCTTGAAGATCTACACCTTTCTTTGCCGCCTGAGCTCTGGTGACCGCACGCGTAGGCGGGATTCTTTCAGGCTCCTTTTCCTGCTGATCTTCTTCGACCACACTCCCGATGGCCACCAACACCTGACGGGAACTTGTAGCCTTCTCGGCGCGCTCCTCCCTTTCGATCTCCTGCTCGATTTCACTCATTGCAACGTCGTATTCCTCCGAGTTGGATCAGAGCCACCGCCATCCATGTTGATGTCAGCGTAGAGTGCTTCGAGTACCGAATCGGAGTTAGCTTCAGCATTATCGACAACGGAGCCTACTAGGGATGGCGGAGGGCCGTTATTGTTGTTGTTGCCTCCTCCGGCTACGGGGGCGATGCCGAAAGTTGTTCCCTCGTCAGCGTCCACATACTCATTGACGATCGCGACCATCTCGTCGAGGGTGAGCAAGCCGGTAGCATGTCGCCTCCGTAGTGTATGCCAGAGGAGTGATCCACGAATGAGCCCTTCCAAGGAGTGGTAGACGAGCTCGTCGACGCGGTTATCTTGCAAGGTTTCCCTTACCCTCATCCATCTGGCAAGGTATTCGCGGGGAGGTTCCCCTTCCCTTTGAACGCATCTAGCTAGATCGAAGATGGTGACCACGCCGACAAAGTGTGACCTCCATGTGTCAAACGCTCAGGGAAGCCAAGCGGATCTACGGGGTCCTTCCACCGTTATATCCTGCACATGGGCGGTTTGGGTGGGCCTTGAATTTTCCTGATTTGAGCCGCCATACTCTAGGGAGAGGTACGACCCAGATTCCTCCGCGAACGAGTCCTGCCCATAGGTGGTCCATGCGGGCCTTAGCGATTTTCCGACATCCTGGGAGCTAGGACCCGAGTCGGTTTCGCCGATGAAGATGTGGATGTCTCCGACGGGGATGACAGAGCAGCGGGTAGGGTTCGTCTTCGCCGGGACCTAGAATTCGTTTGGAGGGACGGTCATGACGTTGTCAGAGAAGAGAACATGCCCAATGGCTACGGTGTCGCCGATTCTCGCGAAGAGCTTAGACCTCGCCTGGTGTAGAGCTCGAAGTGCCTCTTGCCCCACGGTGGACGCCAACTGTCGTGGTATTGCCGACGAGTACGCCATGGAGGGGTCCTCACAGTGCGTGTTTAGAGAGGTGGGGGAAGGCGGTGAGTTGGCAGGTACGCGGTGACACTGTTTACCCAGGTTTAAGTCCCACGACGGTGACGGAACTCTACTCCTTCTATAAATCACTATAATGGCAATACGCCAAGTTACAAGGATTGGTTCGATATGCGTGAGGTGTTATGAATCATTCTAACTTGTGTCCTAAAGGCTCCTATAGGCCCGGCTTATAAATGCGCCAGAACCTAGGGTTACAGGGAAAAGTCCTTGTCGGACAGGTGACAGAGTCCTACATTAATACTGTCTTTCGTGTCTTGTACTTCAAGACTCCGAGTATGTCGGTGACTCCTACGTAGCCTTCTTTTATCCGGCATGGGCCTCCCTTCTGGATCCATCTAACTGGGCCGCCCAGTAGGCCATAAGCCTTGCTACCAACAGTGAGCCATCCGGGTTAGCCGGATTAGAGACATGCTATGGTGATACCCATTAGCATATCCTCAAAATGAGTGCAAGAATAAATTCGTGTGCTTCTATGTAATGGAAAACAATGACATGAAAAAACGTATTGTGTTTTCTTAGCCGGTTCCGCGTGTCTCCGGTGCGACAAAAAAATCACACTTTGCGCGCGCGCGGGGAATCCACATCACACGCACGTACACGACATTCTTTTGCAGATAACTCTAAGTGGGGTCTCCATGTCAGATGCACGTACATGACATATTCTGGAAATACCGCTACGAATTAACTGTATGATAGCCTATTCCGCGCGCTCAGTACCCGCGATGCGATCGGTGTATGATTCTCTGCCTCTTATCACTAAGACTTGCAGAGTATATATCAAGCAAGGGTGACCGTTTCATCCGATGCATGTTTAGTCCCATCTCAACAGGTTGGAGTGGTTTCAGTCAGCTTATAAACTAGAAGGTGCATCTCGGTCAGCCATGTGTTGGTCTTCCTTTTACACTCCTCGAGTGTCTAAGGAAAGACTTGGCTTTTACCGTTAAGGTAGGCCACATCGTGATTCACTGTTCAACAGCTTGGTTCTGTATTTTGTGCATCGTTTTTGTTTGTCCATCGCGTAGAGAGATGTCTAGTTTATATAATGCGAAAACAGGGAAAAAGAAGAACCAAAGACAGGTGTAGTAAAACATAAAGTCTTTCCCCTATCTCTCTGAAAAAAAACGTAAAGTCAAAGCTGTTATGTTCGGGCAGGGAGCCCATTCATCAGGCCCACCAATAGACAAACCTGGCCAACGGGCCGGCCCGGCTCGGCACAGGACCGATACTACCTAAATGTGCCTGGCCCGGCACGACCCGTCGCGGCCCGCCTAGCTAACGTACCGTGCCGGACCGGCACGGGGGCCTGCCTCCGAGGCCCGAGCACGACACCAGATCTACACGGGCCGGTCCGCGGCACACCAGGCACGCGGGCCTGTCATTCTTTTTTCTGGCCCATCCAATATATATACAAGAACGTTCGAGTCATAGCTAAAACAACAAGGTCTCCTTGACCTATGGTCAGGACAGCAGGTTCTGCGGGCGAGGTCGGGAGTTTGCCACTATATTTTTAAAAAATGACACATGCGAGCTTGCCGGGCCGGCCCGCGTGCTTGAGGCCGCGGCACAGACATGGCCCCAGCCAAGCCACGTGCCGGCACCGGCTCGCGTGCCACGTGTCGTGTCGGATTTCTGACGGATTTAAACCCGTGCCCGGCAATGGCTCGCGTGCCACGTGGCCCGTCGGGTTTCTAGCCAGGCTTAAGCCCGCGTGCCACGGGCCGGACGCCCAGGCACGCCCGATGGCCAGGTTTGCCAATAGGCGGCCGCAGGCTATCTCGCCTTCTTCCTCACCACCGCCTCAAAACCCTAAGCTGCTGCTCCTCGTCGGTTAAATCCCCGCCCCCACATGCTCCCACGCGCCTCCCTTCCCCCCTCCCCCTTGTAGCCACCGCGACTACCCTGCCTCGCCGGCCGCGTCTATGGCGACCCCGTCGTACGCGGCCGTGAAGTGCCTCAACACGTCCTCCTCCAGCCGCAAGCGCTTCGTGGTAAGAGCATTCACCCCTTCTCCCTTCGGTTCCGCTCCCCAGGAAATCGAGCTCATGGATGCGTTTTTACGGCTGCTAAGGAGCTATGTCTGGGTTTGTGCAGTTCAAGACCTTCTCGCAGCGGGTGGAGGAAATCTACATCGACGTGTACCGTAGCCTCCACGCGGTTAAGGAGGAGCCCTCGAGCGGCTCCTCGTTTCTCCTCGACGCTATGGTGGAGTGGAGGGTATGCACTTTTGACTTTCTCCTGCTTCAGTGTATTTATTTCTGATGTGAGAATTTCGCTCCTGGAGCAAAGGGGAAGCTTAATTTGGTGCCTAGAACACTAGGAAAGCTTAAGTCAACTTAATTCACATAGGTTGGGTGGGGATTTATAGCATATCCCAAATTTCCGTTAGGAAACCCTAATCACCTTAATTTGGTGCCTACTAGAACATTAGGAAAGCTCAGTCACCTTAATTCGGTGCCTAGAACATTAGGAAAGCTTAATCACCTTAATTCATAGTTTGGTAGGCTGTAGCGGATACACTTGAATGTTGGGGATAGTTCGCAATTTGAATATATCGATCCACAGTTTGTTGTGTCAATGGAAACAGAACTCAAAAGATTGAAGATTCACATCCGACCAGCTAAATCAGCTGTTATTTCTATGTATAATGGAAACAGAACTTTACGGAAGGCAGTAGATAATTTTTTATATGTATGATGGCATTTCTGCTATGTGCCTTGCATATTCGTCAAATTCCAAATTCCAGGTGATCACAAACCTTGCATGAAACTACTCATGCCACATCATGATCCTAGCTCCACTGCATAATTTCAGTTACATATAACAACGAGATTTAACACATCATGATCCTAGCTCCACTGCATGATTTCAATTACATATAACAAGGATATCCAAAGCTCTGAAAGAACAAAACTGCCAAATGATCATCCCTCTGTTGTTTTAATGTCCGCAGATATCTACTCAGCAGTTGCCCTGTAAGAAAGTTACATTCCCAAACAGCTTGACAGTGGTCAGTAGTAAACACACCAGAGTTCAGCAACCATGAACCTGTTTAAACTGTTTTCTTAATCTCACGAATTAATAATGCGAAAAGAGGTACATGCACATGAAAAATGTTATGCCACGTCTTTAGAAGCCACAACCATCTAGCAAGCACCAGATCATTCCCCAATAACTTCAGTAAATTCATGCACATACGAAACTCCTCATAGCCAACTCCAACTTTGTGCACTCCCATTCAACAAAATCTCTTTTAAACCCCACAAAATCTGTGGAACATTTCAACCCATCTTACTTCCAGTCTTCCGGAATATTGATGACACAAACATTTCATAGCATAACCAACAAAAATATAATTCATATTACGCATAAGACTTAATAATAAAAAATGTAAACAGAGAAGATCACCCCATTTGGCCGTCCATTGGTATCACAATTTTCTTATGCAGTCAGGCGAGCTAATGTTTCAACTCATTACAAATTCAAACATTACAACCCCACACAGCTCTAACCTAAGAAAAGTCGTAAAAAACCCTAGTTGCTGCTACGAACCATGAAAAGTGCGGACAGTCAATCATTGTCGGTCACTACAAAGGGCTTACTACATAGTTTTAAATAACCCCTCACCCTGCACACCCCGCCCCATCTCATATGCACCCGTGAGCTGCTACTGCTATGAAAGATAAAAAAAATCAAATGTAAGATGTACTATAATCCCCAGACAACTGAGAAGTCCATGCAATGGGAAAAATAAAGGATTTTTTAAAACAAACATCATTAAAACCCAAATCATCTTCTTATCTGGACTTCATGCACACACAAAAATTTCTTTATACAGTGAACGGAAATATCCTAGTCCCTACCCCTGTTCAATTCCAGATGATGAGGCTGGAAACTTCAGGAGTTATTCTGGACTTCCTTGTTTCAAAGAGATGTCCTTAATTTTCTAAGCGATTTATGTAAGACGTTCTATTTCACAGCATGTCTTTATTCTTCTAAATCTATCGATGCCAATAGTATGTGGGCTTTGAGGTATCATATGATCATGGAGCTCAGCTACTTGTTTCGTCGGATGTTTGATGCCTACTATAGAGTTAGCAAGCTGTATGTTGAAATAGAAGGTTTTCATGTTCTTGTGAGCTTTATGTACGTACGAAGTTTTGAACTCTTGTGGTTCTTTGATTGATAATGAACCTGGAATGCTCTGGTCTGAGAAACTACTTCAATTAATTCTTAAGGTCAGATCATGTAGAAATGGTTACTGGTGTGATAAGTGGCGACCACTCGTTAACTTTTTGTCAGCTGTTGGTTGCGTTTTTTAAATGTCCTGAAATTCAGGTTTGTATGTTAGTGATTGAGAAGTTACATTAAGATGATGTTTGCGCATTCATACTTATTGTGGCTACTCATGCAATTATCTGTAGTGGTCTATAATTGAGGTTTTAATACATGAAAAGGTTTCTGAGTTGTATTCTATCTAGCCTCTGGAAGTTAAATCCTTGATGTCGAAATGTAAAGTAATTCTCTTACCCTTCTAATTTCCTACTGTTTATGTGATTCAGGAGCTGAATACTGCAGAAGACTTCATCTCATTTTATGATGAGATGATACCATTGGTACAGACACTACCCCAAATTGTATTGCACCGTGAAAAAATATTTTCTGGGCTGCTACAAAGAGTAAATATGGCGGCACGATTGTCCCTCGAGCCAATACTCATGTAAGTGGGTCATGGTTTCATGAATCTAGTTTAATGGAGTGATTTCGTGCTACTTAAATGTGTTATGTGCTGTTGTTGCCTTTCCATGTCTTTTGGGTTTGGGGTACAAAATGAATTGACTGGTGTTACACTGACTAGATCTTATTCCAGACTTTTTTAGAAAGCTTTTCTGCAAGTATAGAAAGTTAGAAATGAACTCAAATTGACACCCTTATTGATCATCTGCCAATAGTTGCTAGAGTAGTGTTGTGGACCTTTCTGTATATACTTTTATCTTGTATGGCCGTGTATAATATCATGTGTATATACTCCACTATGCAACATTTCTGGATAATTTTACTATGCCAAGTTTAGCCATCAAGGATTTCAAACAGAGTATCAGCATGGCTCATACTAAGATTGCAATGTGCTTCTCCTTCTATGATGCAATATAATATTTTTAATTTCTCTTATACGATACCTAAAGTAAAATTTCACCAAGAGTACCCCTCTGCCCATTTAGTTTGGCACTGGGCTCATAATTCTGTTGTGATTTTGAAATTTACTGTTGACATCTTTGAATACATAGTGCTGGACTTCAATATTATGTACTCCCTCCGTCTCAAAATAGATGTCGGGAATTTGTCAAAATTTGGATGTATCTATATACTAAATATTGTCTAGATTCATCCAAATTTTGACAAATCTGCGACATCTATGTTGAAACGGAGGGAGTATTAGAGTTAGGTTAAACAAATTCTGTGTTCTCTTTTCTACTTTCTCATGTTTTCTCGATGTTAATTACCATTTAGCTATTATTGGTGGTCTGAAGTGTTTCACTCTTTACATACAGGTTAATTGCAGCTCTCGCCAGGGATATTCTAGATGAATTTTGGCCGTGAGTTTCTAATTCAAATTAACTAGTACAATATTCACCCAGCATGATTGTTTACTTATGGCTTTATACATCTGTGCACAGTATGCACCTTCATGGATATTCTTTGTTTGCTTGTCTTACTTAATAAAAGGGTTTGAAATTCTCCCCGTTTTGTTCATTGCAGGTTTCTAGCTAGACACGCTAGTGCTATATCGGCTCTCCTTGGTGATGGAGGTGATCGTGACCCTGAAATCCTTGAGCAGGTAGAACATCTTATTATTCTAGTTTTATCATCTTGTGGTTTAGTCGCAGAAATCATAATGATATGTGTATTTCAGGTCTTCACATCTTGGTCATGTATAATGATGTACTTGCAGAAATATCTAGTAAAAGATGTTGTTAAGATTCTCAGGTTAGTTATTTTCTAGGTCTACATACGCTTTTTGAAACTTTAACTCATTTCATTATCTCTTTACCATGATAGAGTAAACAACTGCACTCACCATCTTTCCAGTTTTTTTCCACCATCAAACTTACTGCAAATTCCTTATCATCTCTGAAGGATCACAGCTCCCCTGAGATTTTCCCCAAAGGATTATGTGAGAGAATTTATGGCTGAATCTGTTTCATTTTTGCTGAGGAATGCACCCAGCAGTCAATTAACACAAGGTATTGTTCTATTCTAACTCATGTTCTTTTCTGAACTGGATATCATGTGTAACAGAGGGAATACTCCCGTCTGGGTCCTACTTTTGGGGCTAGTCTTCTTTACGGCTTTTAAACATTTCATTTGATCATTTGCTGTGGTCCAAAGCCATTTGCTTTTGAGGCGTCGTCCAAAATAGACCGTCTCAGTAACCGGCAGTGCGCCCAACTGAGAGATGAGATCAAGTGCTCTACCTGCCAAAGGCTCAAATACGAGTACAGCTTTTGATTGAAGGATTGACTTAGACCAAAACTGAAAGCGGTTTAAGCCTTAAAGTTGACCAAGCCTAGTGAGTAAAAGAGACTGCATGATGGTTGAGGCTTAAAAAAGGCTTTACCTGAGGTTTCAAAATGGTGCCGCCCCTTCTTTTCAATCACCCTTGTCACTTTTCAGTTCGTTTCTTTTTTATTTGAATATTTGTTCTTATGGGTTATCTTTGCTTGACTGGAGAAGAGTGGCAATGATTTTGCCTGCCTACACTGTGATGATAGCGATTTGGTGAACTGCTGGACTTCTGAGTTCTTTCTTAGCATTAGCTTCATTGTTTATGCAACTATTCTCACGTAAGAGTCATATATAGAACATCTTTGTGAAATTCATATGATTCGTTTTCAGCCCCACCAGTTCAGCTAGACACTATACAGAGTCTCCAAGTATTTATATTTTTGGGCTGGGAAGGGAGAGGTGGGAATGTTGCTATTATGGGTGGCCTTGTATGAGGTATACTGTCTTCTGTTATATTGACTACCTTTATTTCCCCTCTTTTGTTGTTCATAGGTTTAAGGAAAGCTCTACTTGAGGCTGTTAAAAATTCATCACCTATACGGATAGATGGGGTGACTGCTTTGCTGTGGCACGTCATGAGAGGAACTTACACCAAGCTTCACTCAAGAGCTGGGAAAGTCATGAAGTTCCTGTTGAGCAAGTCAGTCCTCACCACTATCGACGATAAATTCCCGGATGGTAAGATAACATTATTAAATGACATGTACTGTTGTAATTTTCATGCTTGTCAGTTGCATTGCCTTTTTTACTTTCACACTTATCCTATATGGTACTTCCTCCTTTTACTAATATTATTAACACAATATGCAGGGTCTTCTACTATCCGCGAGGTCATAACTGGTGTGATTCATAGACTATGCAATGAAGTGGATCAGAAAGAGTTGGCATTGATGTATACTTGTTTATTTGAAGAAATCTACAGCTGTATTAAGGATGACTGCTTGGAGCACTTGAAGCACTTGATCGATTTCCTTACATTTGCTCTAGAGAACAGCAAGCAGACTGATGCGCTTGGTAGGAGTTTATTTCATCCATATGGTTTTTTACTGTTTTGAGTTCTGTTGTTGGTTCTGATTAGAATATCTTGCCTGTATTTCATTTTTTTCCAGATAAGGCGGCCACGCTTAAACTTGTTAAGTTGCTGATCCGTAAGTATGTCAGGGCTGGTAGAAGCACAGAAGAGGCTTCTGCATTTGTGGGTCTTGGGAGTATCTTGGACTTCCTTCTTTGCGTTTTGGATGTTCCAGTTATTTCTTGTAATTTATCCATCGTATACGCTCCAGTATTTGAACTAACAAATTTGAGGTAAATTATTGCCTGCAGAACCCATGGTTCTTTTGTCATATTTACAAAAGCAGTCTAGCACCTCTCATGGTTTTAGTTCTGATGTTTTCAGTGTGGTTGTCTTTATAAAGAAACTTTTGGCAAAAGGCCCTCAAATTGTACAAGCTTTCAAAAGCCAGATACTGAGGTATGTGCTAGCAGTAGTTGTTACTTTCAAATACTTATGTACAATTTCACACACGCACGTTTGACCCTGCAATTTGATGCCTTGTAGTGCAATGGATAATTTTCTCGAGACTTCACCTGATGAAGTTCTCTTTATTATTCTGCATTTATTGAAGAGAGTTACCGATGGAATAACTCCTCATGGCATTGATGGTAGTCATCTTGACCGGGAGAAGAAAGTGTACAAATTCTGTTATTCAAAAGTCCGCTTCTGGATAGAGCTGGTAGATAATATAGTCAAGACTGCTGACCATTCAAGTAATCAGGTCAGTGTAAAGGAAGCTGCTGTACTATGGGGATCTATTCGCTGCTACTCGAATGTTGAAGATGCCTCTCAAGATAGTTTAACGATGCTGAATAAGTTAATTTGCAGCCTCGATCAGTTGCTTGAAATGGAAAAAGGTAAGATTTCTTTACTTCCTTACAATAACCATCTATAGTCTTCTAAAAACGCACATTGTCGACATGCAGATAGCATTAGCGGTCTTCCGAAGGATACCTGGATAAGTCTGCTTGGTGCAGCATTATTATCATACCATGAATTACTGTTGGTTAGCGTCAGTAAAAATTCAGAATTAAGTCTTTTCTTATCTATTGCCAAGAGGCACAGCACATGTCCGCAAGTACTCGCTGCTGTAGCTGAATATTTGGATTCCCTGCTTGGGTAAAGTTATTTCTGCTCTCTAATTCTTCTTTCTATCTCTTACTTAGTTTTAGCTTTTGTGACGGTTATTCAGTTCTGTTTGTTTCTTTCTGTGAGCAGGGCAACTTCCCTGGAGATGGCAACAGAATTCAATACACAGAATCTTTTGAATTCATTCTGTATCTTTGGTGCTAACTTGAGCAGTCCAAATAAGAACATTCGGGTTTTAACATTGAGGATTTTGTCCTATTATGCGAAGATGGATCAACGCCTTTGCTCAGATGATGAGCGGCCACATAAGAAGAGAAGGACAGAATATTCTGTGAAGGAAACTATTGACACTAAATACAATAATGTATGTTCTGTCAGCTAATGTTTTCATTTGCTATTTGCCGTTCTTACTCTTACATCTCCCTTGAAATCAGGTTGTGGACACTCTGTTCGCTGTTGAATCAACTCCAGTTTCAGTATCTACTAGCCGGAAAATTGCTATCTATGTTTCTCGGATACAAATGAGTCTATCTTCTAATATGGTTCATGATGATTACATACCTCTTCTCTTGCATGGGATTATTGGCATCTTGTACAATAGATTTAGTGATCTGTGGACACCAACACTGGATTGTCTTGGTGTCCTTATTAGCAAGCACAAGGAACTTGTCTGGGGCCAGTTTATCCAGTTTATCGCGATTCACCAATCAACTGGACTGACAGTGAGAAGCCAAGAGAAGCTGGAAGCTGCAACCCACCCACAGTGTATGTCTCAGACTCTGTCAGATGTTATGTTTTTGCTATTCTTCTGCAATCGTACCCCTACGCTTCTTTGCCTTTGTTCTCATTTACTACATATTGCATTTTGAGTTACTCTTGTCTGTCTCGTGTACTGCTGCTGTATTTCTGATGCAATTACGTTGAAGAGGACAAATAGCAGGAGCAAATTTGCATTGCTCGATTTGTCAGTTGACAAGTATGTCTACCTTTCGAGATTATCTAGTTGCGCTTACCCTGCAACTTGCTATTTGCATGCCTTCTCGTTGAGACAATATTGTGCCTGTGTCTATACTGTGTACAGACAGCTTATTTTTAAGCTTTCGCTTTGTTTTTCCTAGTATTAGGCCTTCGGATACCCAAACTTGTGAAATGCTTGGTGAATTGATTGAGCTTTATGGTATTTGGATGTGAATGCATGTCACAGTACTGACTGCAGACTTTTTGTTGTTGTGGACCTATGGTTCAGTAATTATCTTGGAAGTCAACTTCATGTGCTTTAGCTGATTCTTGTATTACCATTTCTTACTTCATCTTTGATTTTGCAGCTATTTTTGACTGCTTCAGTTTATATCTTGATACGGATTTTGATTGCACACCTCCTGAGACAATTGCCACACTATTGCTTCAAGCCCTACAGAAGATCCCTGATGTTGCTGAGTCTTGCTCTCGTCATCTTGTACCATTATTTCTAAATTTTATGGGCTATACCGATGGCAGCATCACTAGGTATTGATAAAATGCATTTTTCTGCAGCACAGACTTAATATCTGATGTTCAATCCTTGTTGATGCCTTCTTTGTAATCTTGATTTCCACAGTGTTCATTCATATATGTCTGACAAATGTAAAGGCAAACAATGGAAAATGATTCTAAAAGAATGGCTGAACTTGTTGAGAGTAATGCACAATGCCCGATCGTTGTCTCAGAGCAAGATTATTCAGGAAATATTAACTGAAAGGTTTGTATATTTGTAGTACTGCTAATATAAAATTACTACAGGCGAGATGTTGCATCGAAAATTGTGATTAATTAACATTTATTTCTAGGGTCCTTGATGAGAGTGATCCTGACATACAGGCAAAAGCATTGGATTGCATTCTGAACTGGAAGGATGAATTCCTGATTCCATACAGTCAGAACCTTAAGAATTTGATCGACTTAAAAACTCTCCGTGAAGAACTCACCACGTGGGCAGTTTCACATGATTCTATGTCAATTCAGAAGTGCCACAGAAGTCGTGTTGTTCCTTTGGTTATCCGTGTGCTAACACCTAAAGTAAGGAAACTGAAGCTGCTTGGTTCTCGAAAGGTTGGTATCTTAGCTGATTGTCTTGGAACATAATGGTTAGAATAAACAAATATTTGTAATTTAATTCATGTGAAAGTTAACTTCTATATATTTCGTATTGTTTTGCCAGCACACAGGTGTTAGCCATCGAAAGGCAATTCTCCGTTTCCTTCTCCAGTTTGATTCAAATGAGCTTCAGCTCTTTTTCTCGTTGCTTCTGAAGTCCTTGGTCCCTGGGAGCCTTCAGCTTGAAAAGTTCGCTTGTCAGTCTGGCTATCTGCTTGGTAGTATTTCTGAAATTGTGATAGTGTCAACAGAGATCTGTGTAGAGAATCTTGCATGGAAAAGGGCAAATGGTTTTCTTCATTTGGTTGAAGAAATTTTTGGTACTTTTGGCATGGCACATATAAGTCCATTTCTTAATACTATATTGATCATTGTTGTTCGCTTGCTGGAGAATTGTATGCGAAATCTTGGAAGGGACAGCGATGAGGAATATCCTCAGAACCAATCAAATCATGCTGAGAATGAGTGTTCTATGAGCCACGAAGCTGACAATTCCATAGATCTGAAAGAATGCTCAAAACAGATGACAGTAGCAGATGATACTGAGGTGTGTGACATTATGGTAAATATCTCCTGAAAACAATACGCAGTGCTCTCACCTTTAAATATTGGTTTAGTTATTACATATCTGCATCATGTTGTTTAAAAGAACTGCCAAATTGTTGTGTTGTACTTCCTGGGAATAAGCTGACGATGATTTGCCTAATTCAAGCTATAGAAGTATCTGATTTTAAGAAAAAACTAGTTAAAACATATTTAGCAGATCCATTAAGTGTAGCTAGTGTTTGCTTGATGGTTCCATTTAAGTCTTACGGAAAGTTATCTTATTTGTAGTATTGTCATTATTTCTTCGATCAAGCCAATGTTGATGCAGCCCTTCCTACGGACGCTACTACATCTTCTCTGAACTAATCGCCAATTGTGCACATCTTCTCTGAACTAATCCCCGTCAAACTCTTATGCAGGCAAGTGCCTCAGTCAAGCAGTTAAAGGATCTTAGGTCCTTGTGTATGAGAATTGTTTCCTTGGCACTTCGTCAGTATGAAAGTCATGACTTTGGAGAGTACTTCTGGAATACTTTTTTTGCTTCTGTGAAACCTCTGATTGACTGCTTCAGACAAGAGGCTTCCAGTAGTGAGAAACCGAGTTCATTATTTTCGTGTTTCATGGTAATGAGTCAGAGCCCAAAATTAGCACCACTATTGGGGACAAATAACCTTGTACCGGCCATATTTTCTATTTTGACCGTGAGGACTGCATCAGAATCTATCACCTCCTATGCACTTGAATTCATTGAGAATCTATTGAGGTTGGATAATGATTTGGAGCCGCAAGAAGATCACTCGGTGAATAAAATTCTTGTTCAACATATGGATGTTCTTCTCAATAGTCTCCATGACTTTGTTAATTATCGCAAAGAGCTTCACAGGTATATGCTTTTATTTGGGTTGAGTCTGACAAATGGGACTGAATTGCTCACAATGTTTTGTGTAGTAGTTTGATATGCATTGAATGTAAGCATTATTGTATCAATCTATCTTATGGCTAAGCATCGCTTGTGAGTGGTTGTGGCCTTTAAAGTTATCTTCTGGCTTTCTAGCTTCTTTTGTTCCCTTGATGTGATGGATTTTCTTCTTCTTTTGTGAACTCCTCTGCTCGTATCTTAGCCTTTTGTTTTGAGAGAAGCTATGAACTTAAGAAAACAAAATCATTGTACTGCTAAACTTATTTTCCTGCAAGCATCTCTTGAGTTAGCTTGAACATGTTGGTGGAAGATAGGAATTAGCCACATCAATTATGTATTGTTCGGGACATTTGTTTCTTGCTTGGAGATGCTTCACACTGAGGCTATCACGCAGTTTTGGAGCTTATGTTTGGAATGGTCCGTTTGATGTGTACAGGAGAACTGGGAGATGGCTTGGGCAGCGTGAACTTAGGCTGTTTAAACTATTGCTAAATTACATCACAGACCCCTTAGCTGCAGAGCATGTTGTAGACCTCGTCCTTCCCTTTTTCAGTAAGAAGGACTTGAACTCTGGTAAGCCTATCTTCTAGTCAAGTTTGTCCTATGCACATGCCTAATTTGTATGTCAATATGCATAACTGCGACACAAGATTATTCATCATTTTTCATCTTGCTTGCAACATTCTAGGCTTTTAGCAACCGTAACATGTTCTGCACTCTTCTGTCTTGTGTCTTTTATACAACAGATGAGTGTCTGGAAGCTTTACATGTTGTAAGGGGAATAATACCAAATCTACAACTTGGTGTATCGGTAAAAATTGTAAGTGCACTCAACCCATTGCTAGCGACTGTTGGACTCGAGCAGCGGCTATGCATCTGTGATATCTATGATGGGCTGTCATCACATGAGTCTTCAATGCCCTCTCTGGTAATTATTTGCTCTACTCCTGATATCATGTCATCTGTCTCAACTTTCCCAGTACCTGTTCCTTACCTATTTACAGTCTCAGTTGTGATAGTTGGTCCTACTTATCACAGGCTCGGTTACTGCAAGATCTGAATGCAGTTTCAACCTCAGAACTTGGTGAACTAGATTATGACAGGAGGATTAAAGCATATGATGCGGTTCAGCCACAGTTGTTTCATGGCATGCAAGTAGAACATATTGGTGCCATATTATCTCATTGTGTGTATGATATGTCATCTGAAGAGTTAATTTTCCGGCAAAGTGCATCCAGGGCTCTTCAATCGTTCCTGGGCTTCTCTGCATCATTAATGGACAATGACCATAAATGCTCAATTGAAACAGCCACTGTTAAACCTGGAGAAAATAATTCCAGGAGCGTTTGCACAAAAGGGCATATTCAACAAATATTAGAGAGAACTTACCTTCATAATATGGGGTCAGCAATGTGTAAAGATATATCAGTTCAAAAGGTGTAAATTCTGTCAAGTTTTTTACCTTACCATATGGTGTTACTCACTAAAAAGAAACTAATGCTGTTGTAATTTCAGGAGTGGATGATTTTACTTCGGGAGATGGTCTATAAATTTGATCATGTACCATCCTTAAACTCCTTCAGGCCTCTCTGCAATGAAGATCTGGATGAAGATTTTTTCCACAACGTAATTCATTTACAGGTAAATCGACTCAATCCATTCAGCCCAGTGTCCAAATAAAGGAAACAATTCTTATTTGTATGGTCATATAAACTAATGCAGGCTGGTAAAAGATCCAAAGCATTATCTCATTTCAGGCAGGCAATGAAAGATACCAGCTTTTCAGAGGTAAATGTTAAAATATTGCCAAGTTTTTGTTTGTGGAATACGTGTCAGATGAAAACAATAACTGCCGTAAAGTTTTAAGTCCAGACTGTCATTGACTATCTTTGCTATGGATTACCATAATAGCTGGTTTGGTGGTGCATTTCATCCCATTTAGTATGCAGTAGCACATTAACCTATGATGCAATTTTGCACTAATCTTGCTTGGTACTGCCAGAACTATATTTCATTTGCTTTATCAGGCTAATATCACCCATTAGCCTCACACAACCATTGCATCATTCAGTATTAGCTGGCACACTAAACTTACAATGGATTGAGCATCTGACTCTTGCTGTCCCTATTTTATTAATTCCCTATTTTATTGATTAAGTTTAATTCTTTTATTTTATTTTAGGATGTGACTATGAAAGTCTTCGTGCCACTATTTTTCAATATGTTCTTCGATGTCAAAGCTGGGAAGGGTGAACATGTAAGAGATGTATGTTTGGATACACTTTCTTCTATTGCTGCCAAAGTGCAGTGGGAGCACTACCGAACAATACTGATGAGATGTTTCCGTGAGTTGAGTCTCAAGCCTGATAAGCAGAAGGTCATACTGAGGCTAATATGTGCTGTGTTGGATGTGTTCCATTTCATGAAACCCGCAGACGACGTCTCGAGTAATTCTGATGTTACAAATGAAGATTCTCTTTCTTCCGTTACGTTCTCCTCAACTACAGTCTCTTTGGAGAAGCAACACTACCTTCGAAAGGTAGTCTTTCCACAGGTCCAGAAGTTATTAGGATCTGATCCAGAGAAAGTCAATGTGAGCATAAACCTGGTAGCACTCAAGATACTCAAGTTACTACCAGTGGATTATTTTGAGTCACAACTTTCAAGCATCATACATCGAATCTGCAACTTTCTGAAGAATCGTCTTGAAAGCGTACGTGATGAAGCAAGGTCAGCTTTAGCTGCATCGTTAAAGGAACTTGGGATTGGTTATTTGCAGTTTGTGGTTAAGATATTGAGAGCGATACTGAAAAGGGGTTATGAGCTACATGTTCTGGGCTACACCCTTCATTTTTTATTATCAAAAACTATAGCTGCTGAGATGAATGGTAGCCTTGACTATTGCTTACAAGATTTGTTGGCTGTAGTTGAGAGTGATATACTTGGAGATATTGCGGAACAAAAGGAAGTTGAAAAGATCGCCTCCAAAATGAAAGAGACAAAGAAGAGAATGTCATTTGAGACTCTTAAGTTGATTGCCCAGAGCATTACATTCAAGACACATTCTTTGAAATTAATCTTGCCGGTTTCTGCGCATCTTCGGAAGCACCTGACTCCAAAATTGAGAACACAACTTGAGATGATGTTACACAGTATAGCCTTGGGAGTTGAGTGTAATTCATCAACTGAAACATCTAATTTATTTATATTTATTTATGGCCTTGTTGAGGATACTATTGAAGGGAATGGTTCTCAGTGCAAAGATAATACGGGATCTGGTCCTGGTCAAGAAAATATTTGCAGAATGAATTTCCTTGGACTTGGTGAGGGTGGCTTACAAAATTCCTATATTCTTACAAGGTTTGCACTTACGTTGCTGCGTAATCGTTTGAAGAGCATCAAGCTGCATAAGGAAGATGAGCAACTATTGTCTATGTTGGATCCTTTTGTCAACCTTTTGGGAAAATGCTTGAATTCCAAGTATGAAAGTGTCCTCTCTATTACTTTCCGATGTCTTGCCATGTTGGTGAAACTTCCTTTGCCATCTCTCAAGGACAATGCAGATCCTATCAAGAATGTACTGATGGAAATTGCACAGAGAACTGGAAATTCTAATGGTCATTTGGTCACGTCTTGTTTGAAACTGCTTGCTCATCTACTTAGAGGCTATAGGATTTCACTTTCAGATGATCAGCTTCAGATGCTTGTCCGTTTCCCTATTTTTGTTGATCTCCAGACAAACCCTTCACCTGTTGCCCTATCGCTTTTGAAGGCAATAGTCAAAAGAAAATTGGTTTGCCATGAGATTTATGATATTGTAGTTAGGATAGGAGAATTGATGGTAACAACTCAAACAGACTCTACAAGGCAGCAATGCATCCAAATTCTGCTACAGTTTTTTCTAAATTATCCACTCTCTGAGAAGCGCATACAACAGCATATTGATTTTTTCCTGACAAACCTGAGGTATGAATGAATCTCTAATAGGTACCTGCCTTTGGCCTTGCATGTGTGCTGTAAGCTAACTGTGAAAATTTGCAGCTACGAGCATGCATCAGGAAGAGAAGCTGTGCTTGAAATGCTCCACGATATTCTTACCAGATTTCCCCAGAGAATTATTGATGACCAGGGTCAAACATTTTTTCTCAATCTTGTAGTTGCTTTAGCAAATGAACAGCACCCGAATGTGTCTTCTATGATCCTTAGAACAATCCAGAAGCTGTTAGGACGCATTGGTGATCAGGGAAAGAATTCAATTTTTGAGTACTCTCTTTCGTGGTACACTGGCGAAAAACAGAATTTGTGGAGCGCTTCAGCCCAGGTTAATGATTATTTATTGATCCTCCGAAACACTAGATGCAACAAACTTGAAATCGTCGATTACTGTCCCTCAGTTTGCTTTAACATTTCAGGAGCACTTCTGTCTGTTATTATTGCATTTTTTCCTGAACTGGAGAAGTGGTCATTGTATTTGCAGGTTATTGGTTTACTCGTTGGAAATCGTTCGTTAGGAATTGGTAAACATCTTGAAAGTATTTTGGCTTTTGCGAAGCAAATAATGGAATATTCTGTCACTGCTTCTGGAAGAGTACAACTGGACTTAACCGGTGAAACCGGTCTGCCATTTTGGAAAGAGGCTTACCACTCTATTGCCATGATGGAGAGGTTACTATTACAGTTCCCAGAATTGTACTTCAAGCAAAATACTGAGGTATGATTACCTTTTGAGAACTGGATCTTATCGTGTATTCTTTTTATTAGCCGTTGCAGTGCTTTTATTATTGTTTTTCCAGAAGAAGTATTGTCACATGTTGCAATTGATGTACTCCCTGTTGTACTAAAACAGTGACTTATTATGGATCAGAGGGAGTAACACTATTCCTTGACTGAAATCGAGCCTTTTAAATGCAGCTGTAGTACGCATCCTTTCCATCTAGATCAATAGCAGAACCACTGTCACGTCTTACAACTAAATGTAATGTAATGTTCATTGACAGAGTAAACCTTGTTAATGACTAACATGTACCAATGAAGAAACAGGGTTCGTAGCTAGCTCAATATCCCACATCCCTCAAGTTTGTGTGCTTAAAGGATGAATCCCCCCTCCCCCATCAATTTCATGTACACACAAAATTCTAAAACATTTTTTAGAAGAAATCTAAAACAGATTTTTATATTGGAGGCACTATAGCCACTTTAGTACTTGACATTGTTGGAGTACATGCCTGAAACAGAAGTAGCTACTACCCTTCTTGTTGTGCAACCGTGACACACTCTTTACCTGCAGGCAATATGGATGATAATTTGCAAGCTGCTGATACATCCCCATTCAAAGTTACGTAATATGTCCAGCTCTCTGGTAGCCTCATATTTTGCTTCAGTAGAGAAGAGGAAACGTGAGGAGAAGTTGGATGTTACATCATCGTTCCTTGTCCAACCAAGCAGGCTATTCCTAATAGCTGCTTCTTTCTTGAAACAGTTGAGGAAGGAGCTAAGTGATACTACAGCAAACAATCTAATTGTACAGAATCTTGCATACTCAGTCTGTAACTTGCATATGTTGATTAAGCAAACAACCTCATCACATCAGTTTTGGTCTAGCCTTGGTTCTTCTGATCATGTTGCCTTCCTCGAGGGTTTTGAATTGCTTGGCTCAAAAAAAGCAAAGAACACATTTCTCCTCTGCACTGCCTCTTCTACTGATGCAGCTGGATCTGACCTTGACAGCAGTGAAGAACTTACATCTTTCTTAGTTTCTTCTCTCCTAAAGAAAATGGGGAAAATTGCAATGCAAATGGAGGACACACATGTAAGCTCCAAGTCATTGTCCGCAATAAATATTGTTCCTGCAATGTCATATGGTATTTAATAGTTAAATACTTAAAAAATTGTATTTTTTCTGTGTTCGCAGATGAAGATCGTATTCAGTTGTTTCAGTTTGATTTCATCAAGACTTGGAGCTGAAGTATCACTAACCTACTCTGTTCACCTGTTGGCCCCATTGTACAAAGTTGCTGAAGATTTTGCTGGAAAAGTCATTAGTGGTATGGTGTTTGTCTTCGTGTTGTCCCAAACTTGGGGTTGTTTGTATGCATTTCGTTTATTCTGTATTTCTATTCCCTTGCTGTTGAGGTTTACTTTTTGTTAGCATAGATTTGTGCTATTGTCAAATGAAACAAACCAAGCTTTACATGTGCTCTTGCCCAACTTATAACTTGTTGCTTTTTTGTTTTTAGATGAGGCTAAGCAATCAGCAGAGGTGGCCAGGGACAAATTACGTGATCTCATTGGCGTTGAGAAATTCGTGGAAGTTTACAACACTGTCCGGAAGGAGCTCAAAGCAAAGAGGGAGAGCAGAAAGCAGGTTGAGAAGCTGGTTGCGGCCAACGACCCAGCGCGCCACGCTAAGAGGAAGCTGCGAATGGCTGCCAAGCACCGCGATCAGAAGAAGCGGAAGATAACAGCGATGAAGATGGGAAGGTGGCTGAGGTAGTTTTGGTGTTAAGGGTCACCAGAAGTTGTACAGCGTTCACATTTGCACGGCATGTTCATTCTAGACGGCCGGCAGGAATTTTTGTATGCTAGTTATACATACACTTTTCTTTGAGTGTTAAGGGTCACCATCTGAATGAAGTTTGTTAAGTGGCTTGAGCACAAGATTTAATGAATTGGATTGCTTACTTTTCTTTGAGGCATGGATTGCTTACTTGAAGAATTCATCGACTCAAAACATTTGTTCCAACAAAATGTATGCAATCTGCTATTGGAACGTTTGTAGTGGTCACTGGAAGTGTTTAACACGCAAATGGTCTCTGATTAACCGGGATAAATGGTTTCGTTTCTTGTTACGGTTTAGGTAGTTTGGGTTGCTAGGTGGAAACATTTAGCGATCCCTCTTTTTGATATGTTTAGTTAGACTAGTAAAAGGCCCGTTCGTTGCAACAGATCCATAATTTTCACATGTTAGTTTTATATTTCACATTAAATTGTTTATAAACACTATTCGTCCATTTAATGGCACTATATCACTTCCGTGGAAATAGATTATGTTTCTTTTTTCTAGAGGAGTATATTTTTTTTCCACCGTGCTCAATCAAAATATGATTTAGCTATTAATTTTATATGAGCATGCAATAAAAATTACATAAATAAATTATACAACATGACACTAACCATCTATGTTTGACATATCTCAACATTTTAATCCATTAACCGAATGACATCATAGAAAAATTTAAAATAGCATTTATCGATAACACAATCATGCAATCATTTTGCTGTGGGAATTTCATTATAGAGAAAGAAGATTGACAATGAACTTCCTTTGGATCAAGACAAAGCAATCAATGTCGAATTTCACCACTCATCAAATGCAATATTCACTTAAGCGTCTAAGGCTTTCAAGAGTTTGTCCACTTTTGCAGCCCATCAGATAACTTGGATTAAGAATTTTCAATTGGAATGTCAAAGAACATGACCATCATGAGCTATATAGACCACCATAATTATTTGGCCAATTATCTTCCTTCACGCTTCTTCTCCCCTCGAGTCTTGCTTCTTTAGTTACTAGCTCCATGTCGATAACCTATTCCAGCTCGCATCACCAGGCTGGAGCGGAAGAAGAGATTTCAATAATTAGTATGCATCAATGAGCCTTTCTCAAGTAGCATTTATCAATAATATTTACAAAATCATGCAATTATTTTGCTAGTGGGAATTTCATTCCAGAGAAGACCGACAATGAACTCCCTTTCGATCAAGACAAAGCAATCAATGTCGAATTTCACCACACATATCAAATGCACTATTCACTTAAGCATTTAAGGCTTCAGTCCTGCATAGGCCATTGGATAACTTGGATTAAGAATTTTTAATTGGAATGTCTAGCATAAAGCTGAAAGAATATGACCATCATGAGCTATATAGACCACCATAATTATTTAACCAATTATCTTCCTTCACGCTTCTTCTCCTCTCAAGCCTTGCTTCTTTAGTTACCTCCACGTCGATCACCTATTCCAGCTCGCATCACCATGCTAGAGCAGAGGAAGAGATTTCAATTGTTTCGCAGCTCTACTTCATAATTTTATTCTTAACTCTAAGTGAAGCATTTCCTTACCTTATTATGGGATTATTATGTTGAGCAAACTCCTCCCATTCAACCTGGCAGAAGTAATATCATTCATGAATTTCCTAAGGAATCAAGACTGCAAAAATATTGCTATGGCTATCCATAGGATGAACATTAAAATTTGAACATTAATTTGTTCTATGAGTGGTTTACTAAGTTGATGTAACTTTATTTTATTTTTCGTATGTGACTACTACTATTTTTTTCATTATACACAGTAATCACTCTCTCACCATTTTAATTTAAAAATTAAACAAAAGGAAAAAAGGAAGAAATCAACAAAAGTTCCTGCAACGAACTAAGTTACATACAACAACAATAGTGTGGTTTTTTCACCAAAAAACTAAATTATTGATTAAATAAAATGTTCATGTTACTAAGGACTCAGAATAGAATATATTATGAGTAGCATTTCTCTACTAGTCACTTGCTTGTACATGTGGTTGTAAATGGTAAATCTTTAAATAAAATAAAAATATATGTGTACTTCCCACGTAATAGCTTAAATGCACACTGGAATAGGAATATGAGCCATGCAAAGCTAACTTTTGTATCTTGGTGCCTCCAGATCTCTCATCCCTCCTTTTCTCCTTCCTACTGAACTCCCTTCTCCTTCCCTTTCTATATTGAAAATTTAAAACCCCCATTTATGTGAAATAAGGATCATGAGAGTTCATTACAATGAAAATCAGTAACTTTGGAGAAATTACAGTTCATCTAAAATAGCATATTTTTGCAGACCCCATGATATGCAATAATAGTTATATAACGTTATCTCAATCCCATGAGATAAAAACACTAATAAGTACGAATTTCAGAAAACCCAAGAAAAATTAAGCCGAGTTCTTGAACGCATCCAATTTGGAAGTTACTATACAACGGTTACACACAAAATAAAAATGTCAGTAGTCAATATTCCTAAAAAAATAGATCCTACCGACTAATTTTCTGCTGTAGTCATCAAGATCAATACCTTGTGAATATACATGAAAGTTAATTTCATCCATACAGTCAAACTGAACCATATAATATCATAATATCTCAGAAATCTCCTACATCCTATCTAAGAGTTGAAACTGGGAGCTATTCCATTTCTAACTATTCGTACATTTTTGGATCTATTTGATTAAAAGAGCTATTCCATTTTTTTTAAATGATGGGCATCTTCCCATCACCCTCCTCTTACAGAAACTTAATATACACGCATCAGTGGGAAAATAGTAAGCATATATCAAGTCTACATTCCGAACTTAAGCATGCTATAATTACAAGGAATAACAACGGTAAGGCACAAGAGAAAATCAATATGTTTTGTGTATCATTTTATTATGAAATATCTGATTAATCCATATCACGGTCCATAATGCGTGTGAGAAATTTAATTGAATTAAAAGATAAGGAAAGGGCACATATCTTCTCGGAAAGTTGCCTGCATCATGATTTTTTGTGTAACCGTGAACAAAATAATTCACTGCACAGACTACAAAGTGGCAAAGTGTGACATGGTAATTCAAGAACAAAATCATATGCACAATATAGCCCTAGGAACTAACCCTAGTCAAACCAACGTATATTTAAAACTCAAGCGGCAAATAATTTAAGTTGTTTTTCTCACCTGCTCGGGAGGAGGACTCACCTGCCCTTCTAAATGTTGGCCTCTCAACCAGTTCAAATACAAGTTTTAAGGGACATCGTGATCAAGCTATCCATGGAAGAGTATAGGAGTTACTAAATGACAATGTTTGATGCCTGTGCTAGAAAAATAGCATTGTTCTTTCCAGAAATCTACATCTACATTTACGTTTATTATCTAAACTTCCAAGCATTTGCAATTGGCATTTAATCATCAAATTGTATTGCACAGAATTTGAAACCTTCAATGTGAAAATGTCTTAACAGAATAGTACACTATTCAGAACATTTAGACATAATATAGCATAATTACTGGATTTCTCGTAACAATAGGGAGACAACTACTTAGGGTATTTCTAGATAAATTGGATGTGGAGCTACCAAGAAAAGAAGAGGTACTAATGCATAGGTGTCATCTGAAATTTTCCGAACCGCCAAGATAAGGACAAATATAAATATTTAAACACTCACATGTGGGTATATATGGTAGTTAATAGTTATCTGAAAAAATTGCAAACAAAAATGCTAAGAATTTGACGGTAGTAGCACTAACCTGAAACTATGTTAATTACTAAGGACCACCAATTTGTAACTTACTTTAGCTTTTTGGTGAGCAAGCACGTGTCTATTCTTTCCTCACCAAGTCATGCATGGAACTGGGAGTAATTTTGTTATGCAAAAAACTTCATGAGAAGTTGATATTTACCACTTCACACCTCAAAACTGGTTTGAAAAAATAGTTTATGAATAGAAACAATTGACCAAGAGAAAAGTAATAAATCATCTAAAACTTGCACAAAGTTTCATCCCTAAACATTTGTCCTCCATGAACACAAGTCCATGTGAAGCAAGTAACACTTTATGAGCCATTTTCGCATGATTCAGCTGCCCACTTATTCTATGACCTACTTGCAAATAAGAATTAAGTCACTCTTACCTGGGTATAGTAGCAAGTGCTAGGAGTTCCATCCAGATTTAGGTTTGGAGCTAAAACCATGGTGAATTTATCACTGGTACTCATCGGTAGCAACATATAATTGCATGCACATATCAAACTGTCCGCTTTTAGCCTCGGGGCAAGACCAATATAGAAAGGAAAGTGTTTAGTTCAAGAAACATTTACAACTACAAGGTTGTGTAACAGCGTAAGTATAGCTATGATGTGAGCATTATAAGAGCTACAACATCTATATAGTGCTGCGTAAAATGGCTAAGCATATATTGTTACATGTCTTTGCTAATAGCACTCCAATATACATACATGAGCGCCACCATTTGGCAGAATAAAATACAGTGCAGTGCAATTTCTTCCCATCAGGATCAATCCTGCTCACAATGTTGCTGCATTTGAAGTAAACACAATCCTTTTGTTGATCTGGAATCGGTGCATCACAACTGACACTCTTAGAAACCTTGCCTCATAATTAGTAAAAAGGACAAATTTTCAGTGAGACACAAAAATCATAGGTGAATCAACAAAACAAATATTGAATATCAAATGTTACATACATGGTGTTGAGAATAGAGGTGTCGGTTAACCTTGGAGGTGGTGCACAACTTCCATCTCTCTTAGGGTTTTCTGGAGTAAGGGGGTAGATATATATACATCAGCTCCTGGGTGAATAGATGGGCCACATGGGCCAGCGACATAAAGCCCAATAACTGTTCAACAGTCCCCCTCAAGATGGTGATATATATCTATCATCCCCATCTTGCTACAAGCCAAGTTGCATTCCTTTGCTCCTAGCCCTTTTGTTAAGCAATCTACAATTTGTTGTCCTGTGTTCACATAATCAATCTTGATAATTCCAGCATCTAATTTTTCCTTGATAAAGAATCTGTCAATCTCCACATGTTTGGTTTTGTCATGTTGTACTGGATTATTTGCTATGCATATAGCTAACTTGTTATCGCACCAAACATTCAAATGTTCATCTCTTAGCACCTTCAGTTCACTTAAGAGATTTCTTACCCACAACATGTCACTCAATCCTTGAGACATTGCTCGATATTCCGCTTCAGCAGTTGACTTTGATACAACTGGTTGCTTTTTACTTCTCCATGACACCAGATTACCTCCAACAAACACACAATATACTAAAGTTGACCTCCTGTTGTCAAGGAAACTTGCCCAATCAGCATCACTGTATCCATCCACCATTAGGTGTCCATTACATTTGAACCATAGACCCTTTCGTGGAGTCCCCTTTAGGTACCTCAAAATTTGATGTACTGCATCCAGGTGACCAGTCCTAGGTGTAGGGGTTCGCGCCTAAAAACAATAATTTTTCCTATGCCAAGAACCCTAATGTCAGGACCTATCTATTAGTAATGCAGTAACATGAGGGGCTTTTCGCGAACTTACCCTTGAAGACCGAAAAACGTTGTCAACATTCAGGAGAACATGGTTGATGTAGTCGTACCGACGCTCACCTCAGGGTCATGTTGAAGTCTGACGTCTCTTGCGGCTCCGACGACTCCTAGTGCCCCAAGTGTTGAACCTACGAGGGAGTTACACACGTCCGGTGCCTAACGATGACTCCCGCTCCTCTGATCTAGCAGCAGTTGCGGAAGTAGACCTTCTGGATCCGAATCCCACAACACGATGGTGCTTCGTAGTGAAGAAGCCTCATCTTCACAGTCTAGACTTGGGATCGTAGTCACATGAGAGAGCGAGAGAGGATCAATTGGAGGTATCCCCAAAAGAGAGGAATTATTTTATTGATTATTGGTGTCTTTATCTTCTCAAGACACCTCTCAATATATAGGGGGAAAGGGGCCCTGACATGGGTATACCCTACAGGTACTCGAGCTTGGTATATACGGTCTAAATATGTACAGACCCACGGTGTCGCCAAGGCCCAGATGAAAGAACTCGAGTAGCCTGTGGACTCTCGATTGCTTGAAGGACAAGAAGAAGCTAAAGATAGAAAGTTTGAAGGGGAAAACCCTAACTTGTAACCGACTTGACCTGCTACCCGAGACCTAGCCTATCTATATAAAGGCTAGGAGGGGGCGGCGAGGAGGACACACGCAACCCTAGTTTCCACAACCCTCGCCAGATTGCATCTGTGCACCATTGTAACTTTCGACTCCTTCGATAATTCCACGAGCAAACAAGCAGGAGTAGGGACCTCTACGAGGCCTGAACCTGGGTAAATCCTTTGTCCCCTGTGTGCTTGTTTGCTAGCCGATAGATGTCTCCAGCGCTCCCTCCTTCTCCAAAACCCAAGTCCATAACAATGGGCACTGATGAGTTAAACCCTCGTCAATTGGCGCCGTCTGTGGGAACTGGGAGTGCTGATGTTGCGGCTTCTTCGGCCCCATCAACTGCGATCTACAACTCCGCAACAGCGGAGATTCGCCAACTCTTCGGCGCCTTCGACTTCACCGTCCACACGCCGGCCACCCGCCTGGCCTTCGAATCCGTGGGCAACGGAATTAGCCTGGCGATTGGGAGCTTTCGCTTCCAAGTTGGTCAGATGGGCACGCTTCGCATGCCTGATCAACCGACAGCACTGGCGATTTCCCCGGCATCATGGTTCCCTCCATCAATTGGCATCCTCAGCGAGCTCAATGCTCCAGTGCTGGTCGGGAACACGATCAGCGACAGCAGTCGCGACTCCGATCTGAGTGATCTTGCCATAGAAGATGGAACCTACAGTTCCAAATCTGAAAGTTGTGGAAGCAACAGCTTCCCCAATCACTTCATGTGTGCCGTCATTAACGCAGGCGACACCTCCGCCAATCGCGGCAACGGCGGTAACACCGGTAATGGCACCGATCCACCCAATGGTGGCAATGGTGGCGACGGCGGTAACAGCGCCAACGGGGGAGCAGTCAAACCTCCCAGTATAATCAATGAGCAAACCGGCGAACGCGTCGTAATCAGGCTCAACGAGCAAGAGTGGGAGCGCTACCGCGAAGCCCTACGAGGTGCACCTCTACCCCTTGGGTCCCCGCAGGAACTGCTGATGGGCTACCACTGGCTCCTAAAAGAAGAATTCAAGCGCCAAAAACAAGTAATCGTGCAACTTGAGGCGCGTAAAAAGGCAGCGGACGTGTCAAGCCTTCGTCGCGCTGGGCTCTCCTCCTACGGAGGATCCTCCTCAAGAGGCAACGAGTACCTCGCCAAGAAGAGGCAGTCGCGGATGGCTCACCTCACCGAGCAAGAACGCATAGAGGCCGCGAAAGTCCTCGACTTCGGCTCTATGACAGTGGACACGAGAGGCAACATGGTTCCCAGGACGCCGCAGGCTACGGTGACAGCAGCCACCATGTACCTCCTCAATAACCAGCCGCCAGTTGGAGATCCCCGAACTGCCATGCACCGATCTACGATCGCGGGTTTGGGGCTAATCGAGGCCGCCCTCGACAAGGAGCCGGTACCAGACCCAAAAAAGGGCAAAACGCTACTCCTCGCCCTCATCCAGTGATGACAGTCACGACCTGTCTCGACGCCGTCGCTCACGGAGACACGATCGCGACTATGATGCACACAACGACCTCACGCAACGCAAGATCGACAAGTCAAGGGCACGACGTGCTCGGTTGACTAACTCGGAAGAGGAAGATGGGGAGCTCTGCGGCGCCAGATGCTTCAGCAGATCCATTAGGCAGAAGAGAATGCCTAAAGGGTTTAAACTCTCGTCGGAGAATCCGAAATTCGACGGTCTACAAGACCCTAAAATCTGGCTAGAGGATCACATCTCCTCCGTCAGGCTCCACGGAGGCAGTCGAAGTACTGCCATGCAATGTTTGCAGCTACAGCTGCAGGGCGCCGCCCGAGCATGGCTCAATAACCTCCCACGTGGATCCATTCGCAGTTGGGATGAGCTGGTTTACAGCTTCGTGCGCAACTTTAAGGGCACGTACAAACGGCCCGCATCAATCGAAGAACTGAGATACTGCCAGCAAAGATCTGGCGAATCGCTGCGCTCATACATCCAAAGGTGGTCCATCATCAAGAACTCCGCGGAAAACATCTCGGAGGACCCCGCGATTGATGCATTCAACGGTGGCGTCTGCCGCCTAGAGCTCAGGGAGGAGCTGGGCCGCTCGAAGCCCCAGACCATCGACCACCTGATGGAGATCGCGAATCGGTGGGCCGATGGAGAAGATTCGGTGAAGAACCGCGCTCACTCCGACGAGGAGGCAGAACTCGAACACAGACGTGACCGCCGAGGCAAACGCCGCATGCGCATCTACGACGACCGTGACGACGTCAACATGGTCGCAGCCGGCTACACCGATAGACGCGACGAAAACCACAACAGCGGATGCCGCAGCGGTGGATACCGTGACTCCGAGAAAACCACGCAAGTGTGGCAAGGACGCACTCGCGACGAGGCACCCGCGACCTCCATCGAGGACAAACTGTCCGGGCCATGCACGGTACACTTCTACATCGACAAGCATGACGGCAAGAGAAAGTCCAGCCACCTCCTCAAGGACTGCCGCGAGTTCCTCAAGCTACACGAGGGATTGGTTCGGATGAACCGCAACGTAGTCAAAAGAGGCTACGGAGCCGCTCCAGGCGCCATGGCACATGGCGCACCGCCACCACCACCTGGGCCACCCCCGAACGGAACTGCACCGGACCAGCACCACGGAGGAGAACCGTACCCACGGGCCATGGGTACCATGATGATCCAAAAGGGTCGCCCCTCCAACAGGGTGCAGAAAGCCATCACTCGCCAAGTCAACTTGGCCATGCACTCGCCACCATCCACCACTGAGTACCTCAGTGGCAGTGAGTCGTGCATTACCTTCGATAAACGCGACCACCCGCCTCAAGTACCTCGCCCAGGTCATTGCCCCCTCGTACACGAGGCACAAATTGGAGGCTTCGACATGAGTCGCGTCTTCATGGATGACGGAAGCGGCATCAACCTCATATTCGCGAGTACCTTGCGAGCAATGAGGATCCCTCTAACCTGCTTGGAGGCATCGGACACAATGTTCCACGGCATCGTCCCAGGGAAAGGCGTATACCCCTGGGCAAAATCAACCTCGACGTCATATTCGGCACGCCAAAGAACTTCCGGCGCAAGCGCATTGACTTTGAGGTTGTCGACTGGCCCTCACAATACCACTGCATCCTCGGACGCGTCGCGTTCGCTAGGTTCATGGCGGTACCCCACTACGCCTACCTGCAGATGAAAATGCCAGGTCCCAACGACATCATCACGATCAACGGGAGCTTTGAGCGATCTGACAGTTGCAATAGGGAATTCAACAGAATCTCCCAGTCCTTCGGCATGCAGGAGGAGCTCGCGCGATTGAAGGAAACGACAGACAATAGTCTGCCTCCCCTGAGTAGGCCAAGCTCACCTGATCTCTCCTTCGACTCATCTGTGCATAGAAAGAAGGTGCAGGTCCATCCATCAGATCCCGCCAAAACGACCCTCGTCGCCAACAACTTGAGTCCCGCATAGGAACTCGCGCTCGTCGAATTCCTCCGTGAGCACTGGGAAATTTTTGCCTGGTGTCCTGCGGACATGCCAGGAGTTCCCAGGGAATTCGCCGAGCATGCACTCAACGTCAACCCCGATGCAAGGCCAGTCAAGCAAACAATCAGGCGACTGTCTAAGCCATGAGCGCAGGCAGTCGGAATGGAGATCAACAGACTCCTCAAGGACAAATTCATACGCGAGATCAAGGAAAGCACTTGGCTCGCCAATACGGTGCTGGTGCCAAAAAAGGACACAGATATCCTATGGATGTGCGTGGACTTCACTTCTTTAAACAAGCACTGCCCAAAAGATCACTTCCCGCTACCACGGATCGATTAAATCATCGACTCCACCGCTGGATGCGAGCGCCTCTGCTTCCCCGAAGCCTACTCAGGCTATAACCAAATTCGAATGAAGGAGGAAGACCAGGAGAAGACCGCGTTTATAACGCCCTTCGGTGTGTTCTGCTACAACTAATGCCCTTCGGGCTAAAAAACGCGGGAGCCACCTACCAGCGGTGCATGCAGGCTTGCCTCAAGGAGCAACAGGGTCGCAACATCCAAGTCTATGTCGACGACATAGTAATCAAAACCAAGAAGGAAGCCTCTCTAATCGACGACTTAAGCGAAACATTCGCCAATCTCGATCGTTACCGGATTAAGCTCAATCCGGACAAATGCGCCTTCGGCGTACCATCTGGGCAGCTGTTCGGGTATCTCATCTCCGCGAGAGGGATTGAGGCAAACCCGAAAAAGATAAAGGCCATACTGGCCATGGAGAAGCCAAAGAACATAAGAGGCGTCCAGCAACTAGCCGGACGAATCGCGGCCCTCAGTCGATTTATCAGTCGAATGGGAGAAAAGGCACTGCCCTTCTATCAGCTCCTCCGCAAAGCTGACAAATTCGAGTGGACCAAGGAAGCGCAAGAAGCATTCGAAGATCTCAAGCGCCTGTTATCCACCTCGCCAGTACTGGTGACTCCACGAGAAAGGGAGCCACTACTGCTGTACATCTCCGCTACCAACCAAGTGGTTAGTACAGTGCTTGTTGTCGAACGGGCCGAGGAAAACAAGGTCCATGGCGTACAATGCCCGGTATACTACCTCAGCGAGGTCCTCACGCCAACAAAACAGCTGTACCCGCACTACCAGAAGCTAGCGTACGGCGTCTTCATGACTGCCCGACGACTGTGCCATTACTTCCAGGAACACCCAATCGTGGTAGTCAGCGACGCCCCATTGGGACATATCCTCAATAACCCCGACGCCACGGGACGAGTCGCGCTTTGGGGAATCGAACTGTCTCCACGAGATATTACATACGAAAAGCGCGACACAATCAAGTCGCAAGTTCTCCCTGACTTCCTCGTGCATTGGATGGAAACCCAACTCTTGGACAAGCCAGATATGTCCTACCTTTGGACAATGCACTTCGATGGATCCAAGCGAAAAGACGGAGCAGGAGCAGGTGTCATACTGACATCACCTCAAGGGGACAAGCTGAAATACATCCTGCGAATGCAGTTCACAGCCTCAAACAACGAGGCTGAATACGAGGCCCTGTTGCACGGGATGAGGATGGCAAAAGCCTGCGACGCAAAGAGGCTCATCATATATGGCGACTCCAAGCTGGTCGTCAACCAAACAATGCACGAGTGCGACGCACTAAATGACAACATGATCGCATACCGCGACCTCTACAATACACTCGAGGGAGACTTCGATGGTTGCGAGTTGCGACATGTAGGTCGCGAAAGCAACGAGGAGGCGGACGCACTCGCCAACATAGGCTCTACCTGCGCCCCCATACCACCTGGGGTATTTCTCGAGCGCATCTGCGAACGCTCCATCAAGCCAAAGACCGCAGAGAAGAAAACAAGCTCAGCAACGGACTTGGGGGCTACACCACCCAATGAGCCAATGGCACTCGATGACTTGGAGCTAGACACAGGACTCGAGGGCCCAATGAGCATCATGATGATTGAACAATCCTGGACGCAGCCGTACATTACATACCTCCTCAGTAAGCGCCTACCGGACGACCCGACAGACGCACGGCACATCGCATGACACTCCAAGGCATTCGCCATTATCAACGGCGAATTGTATAAACGCAGCATCACAGGCGTGTTACAACGATGCGTCTCCTTGGCCGATGGAAGAGCTGTCCTCCTCGACATCCATGAAGGGACCTGCGGGCACCACGCCGGCAGTCGCGCCCTCGTCGCCAAAGCTCTACGAGCTGGATTTTACTGGCCCACGGCCATGCGCGACGCCAAGGACATAGTCCAAAAGGGCAACGCTTGTCAGCGATTCGCGGACAAGCCACACGCACCAGGCGCAGAACTACGGCCTATTCCATTGGCCTGGCCCTTTGCACAATGGGGGCTCGACATGGTGGGCAAGCTCCCACGGTCCTCGCAAGGAGGCTACGTCTACCTCTCGGTCGTAGTCGACAAATTCACCAAGTGGATTGAGGCCATGCCAGTGACCAAGCAATCAGGTCACAACGCGGTCAAGTTCTTCGAGTCCATCGTCTACCGCTTCGGCGTGCCGCACAACATCATCACTGACAACGGGATGAACTTCACATCCAAAGAGTTCCAAGAATTCTGCGGAAACCTGGGGATCAACATCAGTTACGCCTCAGTCGCGCATCCATAGACCAACGGTCAGGTGGAAAAAGCAAACGGGCTCGTCTGCAGCGGCATCAAGAAGCGACTCCTTCGACCACTCGAGCAGGCCGCGGGTTGCTGGCCAGATGAGCTCCAATCCGTACTCTGGAGCCTACGAACAACTCCAAACAGCGCCACGGGCTACACCCCATTCTTTATGGTGCACGGAGCAGAAGCAGTACTACCCGTCGAAGTTCGGTACAAGGCGCCGCGCGTAGTCGCTTACAGCGAACAAGAGTCATCTCTTGCACTCAAAGACTCCGTCGACCTCCTCGATGAGGCAAGAGAAATTTCCGCAGAAAGATCCACGATCTACCAGCAGAACCTGCGCAACTACCACAGTAGAAGGCTTCGCCCCAGATCCTTCGTCGAAGGTGACCTGGTCTTGCGACTGAAGCAGCAGGGGCATCTCAAGCTCGAGTCCCCCTGGGAAGGACCGTACGTGATTACAGAAGTAATCCCAGGTGGCGCCTATCGCCTTCAAGATTTAGAGACAGGAGTCGCATACTCCAACCCTTGGAACGTAGCACAACTGCGATGCTTCTACCCCTAGCTTTTTTACTTTTACATCGCAAATAAGGCTACTCAGCCAAGGCTACTTAGCCACTCATTGTACCTCGTACTATTCTTCAAGTAAATCAAAGCTAAGTGCCCCAAAACTCTATGTTTTTTCTTTTCACTTCTGTCAATTTTATACTCGGGGGCTGCGCCACCCTACATACATCTGTTCTTCGAACCAATAAATGCGATATCCTGAGTAGCTAACACATCAATCAAACCCCTTAACGAAAACTCAACCCAGCTGCAACGCACCTGGCAGGTTGACAAAGGGATGGCCAGGCTAACGAAAAGGACTCGCATAGTGCAACGCACCTCACACCAACAAAGTTGTTTATACACATTCAACAATAAAATATCTACAACCTATACATGAACTTTACAACACAAATACACTTATGTGCAGGATACAAATCTGGCTACTGCTGCAACAGAAGAACATTGGTTTGTTCCTCGAAGAAGTCGACAATCTCCTCTGCTGGACGGTCCACCGCCTGATAGCGCGTCACCATATTCCAAGCAGATCCGGCTGGTGGCACTGGCGGACCGGAAGCTATGGCGGCGACATCCACGTCAGGCCTGTGCAATCGCACCATCGAGAGGGCAGCCTTGGCACCAGCCACCAACTGCTGCCTCATGCACTCGCGAACATCGGACATATCTTGAAATTTGGCCAGAAGAGCCAACAGGCTTGATGGAGTGTCATCCAACGGGAACATCGCCCGATAGATGTTCTTCAAACACGACTGCGACTTCTTCAAGAAGACCAGCACTCGCGAAGCATGATCCTGCAGGGTCGCCAATGCAGTGGCACGATCATGATCTACCCAGAAGTATCCACTCTCTTGAAGTTGCTCCTGGGTGAGATCATGAAGGCGGATGGCAATCCTATCCCTCTCCTCCTGCGGATGGCGTGCGCTAACAACTACACGAAGCAGCACCAACAGCATGAGTACAACGTACCATTGCGACTAACTACAAAGGAAAAGATGAGGACGAGCAAACTAACACTTAAACTGGTCGCCCAGCTGCGTCACCTCGCCAAGCAGATATTGCTCGCGGACGGCGGATTTTTCCGCCTTTGACTTCCACACGTCTGCGTTACCACGGATCAGGGGCAACTCACGCTCCAGCTCCTTCACGCGATCACGAAGTTGCAATAGCAAGGACAGCTCCTCTATCCTGGAGCGCGGCGGTGCCACTGTCTCATCAAGACATTGCGAATCCTGGTTTCCCCCCACAGGACCACTCGATGCACCCTACCACAAGTCAAGACAAAGGCAATTAAGGCAACCAAATTAACACAAAGGCAAGGGGAACAGATGCATTCAAG
This sequence comes from Avena eriantha, assembly GCA_910589775.1. Taxonomy (NCBI): domain Eukaryota; kingdom Viridiplantae; phylum Streptophyta; class Magnoliopsida; order Poales; family Poaceae; genus Avena; species Avena eriantha. Next base: position 92,966,764 of record OU342741.1, read on the forward strand.
ATAAGCATAAGTGTTTACAAACACACTCGCCAGCAGGCACGTCCTTAGGCTAAAAAGGCAACTGATCAATTATTACAACATGCTAACTACGGAGCAGCTGGCTTCTTCGACTTCGACGGCTTCGGGGGCTTCATCAAGTCCGTGGTAGTATCAGACGCCACTGACTTTCCGCCGGCCCCTGAGGCCGAAGCTTTCGCCGCCTTCTTCGCACGTTGGAGCTCCTCCGAATACTTGGCAACAATATTTATCAAGGAATGGCCATATTTGGCACAAGCAGTCGCAAAGGGAGCGAAGACTACCTGCTGACCATCCGCGCCAACAGGCATCGCCTTTGACACCGCAGAGGGATCTATCTCGACTCCGTGGGCCATGGCGAGTGACATCGTCGCACCAGCCGCCCGAAGGGAGTTCTGTAGGTAGCAGGCACACCACCGGCGAGTGACTCCACCAGCTTGTCCATATTATCGACCAGCTCCGCCTTCGGCATCAACTCTTCTCGGAGGCGACTAAGGGCGACCTTGGCCTTGGACAATGAATCCTCGATGGCGGCGCTTCGGTCCTCGACCGCAGATACCGCGCCGGCCAGAGCGTCATCACGACGAATGGCCTGCGGGTCAAAATTCAAGTCGCCAGCATCTACACCGAAAATATACACATGGATCAAACTTCTAGTGCCACCGGTAACACTCTAGATGCAGATAGGAACATCAATAAAATATCTCCAGTAAAGATACCTGAAAGGGCCTTGGCAACTGAGAATAGTTGCTCTTCGAACAACTTTTCCCTGGCCGCAAAGGAGGCGCGCAGATCCTCTTCACGCTTCTGGGCATCATCACGAGCCCGATTGCCTCGTCGCGCCCCTTCACAACCGCGGCTAATGTCTTCTCCAATGTGGCGACGTTGCGCAGTAAAGCATTATGCTCAGCTATATGGCAGTCAATAATTGGCTATCAGTAGATTACACAAAAATAGAGAGAAGACGAAAAGATTAAGTGTAGAAGCACTCACTTTCGACCACGCGGTGACGGGTCTCCAGCATTGCATGCTGGCGACCCATCGCCATCACCTGCTCCGCCACTTGCGCAGCTTCCTTTACAAGGTGCTGTCACACAAAACAAGGAGTTAGAAGAGGGCAACAGAAGGAGTTGACTGTGTAACTACCTCGGTGAATTACGCTCTTAGCTACATGCCTGGATGAGCGAAAGTGGTTAAAATAGTACGGTGGGGCCCGGGGACACTCACGGTAGACCTTTCGGCCGTCCTAACCACTTTCAGAACATCGGGACAAGAACGAGCGGCATAATCGGCAGGCGAAGGGATCAACTACATACACAAGTGAGTATGTATGCAAGCCACATACACCAGTCCTCAGAGCCATTCCATCTAAAAGAAATAGAAATATTGCAATGCCATACGGCAGGATCCAAATATCCTAGATAGATATAATAGTTTCGGATAGCTCCTCATACATCAAACATTAGAGTATCAGGCGGAAGCGGAAAACAAGATCCGATTACGGATAAGAAGCAAATCGGCATAAGATGCCACATAAATAAACACATCCCGCCCACAAATCTCACGGATCCCCGTTCCCGGAATCTCTACAGCGAGTGGTCGTTGCCAACATCATCCGTATCCTCCACCCACTATCCATCTTGCGAGTACACCTGTTCATCTGAATCAAACAATTCATCGTGTGAGACCCTAGGGGTACCCAGCAAGTCTTTATGCCTCTAAAGGGGACACAACCTGGGGTGACGCAATTGCAGCAAAAGATAATAGCTAACAAGTCTATAGATACTCGCTAACCATCCGCCTAACCAATGATAGACGGATGTCCGTGAATTAAGGACAACAGTTATAACAGTATAATTAATAGATCCATCCTCCTCCTCGCTTACCAACAAGGAAGCGGACGAACAACCCCCATCCGTTGGCAGTTTTATTAACCATTCCATGAGTATTGCACTATTTACTAGTCAGGTACTTAGTCAATTTAAAAGCGGTACTTTAGTTAGACTTGTCTATGATCGAGAAACTATGCTCCAAGTCGTCCATAACCGCGGACACGGCTTTCAGAAAGATTTATCCCGCAGGGTGCACAAATAGCAACACACACTCGATCAACCTCAGAAAAACCAACTCAAAACCCAACGAGGCATTCACGACAAAGTGATCATAGGATTCAGAAATATTTCAAGGGGCCACCCTAATAAGCTACCCGCAACGAAGTTGGCTGGCTCCGAGACGGACCCAGGGTTTGTGACGACGGCTGTAAACGACTGGGAACCCGAAAGTGTGACTGGGCTTGTCGATACCGCGAAAAGGTGGCGCGATCTAAAACAGTACAGGTGCTCCACGCACAATCTTAAATAAAGCAGTAACATGGCATAAGTACAGGATAGTAATAAAGCCCCAAACTAATTGTGGCCCCAAGAAATAAGAATGAATCAAGCTCTGGCTCAGGGGGGTCCATAAGGCCTCCCGGATGTGGATAGTGCGAATAGTCAAGGAACAGGAATCAAGTACTCGGGGTCCTACGGGACACAAGTGAGCATGAAAAACCAAATAGCAGATATTGCTCACTGGTGCCTCTTTCATTAGTTATCCCATTACTACTCATGTTAAGTTGTTTAGGTACCTCGTTAATCATCAGACACTCACATACCCTACACATGCTTTTCTACGACTCGCATGGCTCAAACAACTCCTGTAGTAATGGCTCATGGGATGGAGGAACAAGCTTCGGTGGGGTTTTAAAAGTAAAGGCCATGTAGTACTTGGGATTCATTTTAATGCAATCGCGACTCAATGATGCAAGAATAAGATAGAGGCAATAGGTACTATATGTATGAAAGCATGTGGTAGTGCTTGCCTGGCAGCTCAGTTGAAGCGAGAGATGGATTTGGGTAGAACTCCTGTGATTCCTGATAATTCTCCTGCTGGGCGTCTATTCGAAGAAGAACCAAACAAACAAGGGCCAACATAAATAAGGTGCACAAGCATAGGAATTAAAATGCGACAAGCAAACAAGCATGCCATGATGAATGATGCACAAGTTACATGGCATTAAAGTAGCATGGCATGGTGAGGTGTGGGGTACAAGAATAAAGCATTTTTTATTTGTTTAGTCCAATTTTTATTGCCATAAACAGTTCTGCTTTTTAATAATGACATGATGCATGCTTCAATTCAGAACAAGGAATGCATAGATAGAACGGGCTCGTCGCGCTGATCGATTTAGACATATTATTTGTTAAATTTGGAGTTATAGATTTAAAGTTATTAATTTATTAAGAAAAGGGCATTTTATTGAAATTTTTATCATCTCGAAATTTTAAAGTGCTCAAATAATATTTTGAATGGCATATTTGAATTCCCATCATTTTTCTGATTCAAAAACATATATCATTTGTATTATTTGGATTTATAATTTAAAAGTTATTTAAAACAGATTTAAAACATATTTGAACATTTCTGAATTTGTTTTATTAAAACAGATAAACAGGCAGACTTTTAATACTCATCCAGACTTAGCCACAGTCACTGATATGCGGGCCAGAAACGGACTGAGCGGAAAACGGCGCACAGACTTTCCTCACCGCGAGCTTCTCTACCCTATGCGAATGACATGTGGGGCCAACGGCTGTGGGCCCACGTGCCAGTGGCTGAGCCTGCAGAGGCTGACAGGTGGGTACGGCTGGAGCGCGGGTTGAGTGTGCAAAACTGCGGGTGCCCTTTTGTAAAATTTCCAAAGGCACGGCAGGTGGGGTCTCGAGGGAGCGTGGGTTGAGCGGTAAAAAGTTTTGGGGGAGGGGGGAAGTGCAAAGCACGCAGCGGCACTGTTCTTCTTCTCCTTGTTCTGACGAATCTGACGGACGCGCGACACGGCAAGACAGGGATTCGATCTGGAGACCTGGGGCTCGCGCTCGGAAATGGTAGCCACTGTGGTAGGTGGGGGTTGCTGGCAGGACAGGGGAGCGCGGCTAGAACTATCTCTGTGACGCCACGGTCTAGAAACGAACGCGGACGCCGGCACGCAGAGAGCGTTCGATGGAACGACCGGCGCGACCAGGACACGACTAGGACAGCGAGGATGCCTGGGAGGGTCGGGCGCTTACCGCGGGCTTGTTGGAGGGCTTGGATCGGGAAGGGGCGCAACGAGACGACGGCGATGCAGACGGACAACTGGGCTAGGGTTTCAGCGGGCGTCGAGGTACTGTGGTAGATGTGGGGCTTCTCCTCCTCACTTGGGTGCTCCGGGAGACGTAGAGGAGCAGCGCGGTCTTCCTCGACACCCTCCACACCACGCCCGCCTCCTCGATCAGTAGATGGCAGCCGAAGCCGAGGTGGTGGCCGGAGTAGACAAAGGTGGAAGGGGAGGAAGAGGAGGTAGGGCACGGCGCGAGGCCAGGGGATCTGGGGCACGACAGAGACGGTAGGGGTTTGGAGATAAGGAAGGGAGAGAGAGGGGGATGTCGTGGGGCTTGGGGTGGAGAACAAGAAAAAGGTGGCTCGGGTGCCACCTTCCCTCCTTTCTCACGTGCTGAGCATGGGAGGCCAGGCAGGCAGCTGCAGGTGGACCAAGGTGAGGACAAGGCGATGCAGGTTCGGCTGGGGCCAGCATGGCAGGGAGGAAGAAAGAAAGGAGAGGGGAGGTCCAGTGTAGCTAGGGTTAGCTAGAGAGGGAGGCTCGGGTTAGGGTTGGGGGTAGATGGGGTAGCTCCGGTGTGGGCCAGCGTGGCAGGGAGAGAGGGCAAGGTGGTGAGAGTGGAATGGTAGGCTCGACTAGGGAGGGTGGTTAGAGCTAGGTCGTTAGGGTTTGAAGAGAGAGGAAAAGAGAGAAGAGCTAGGGTTAGGGTTTGATTAGAGTTTTTAGCTTTTAAACACATGCTTAAAAGGTCAAGCCAAGAGGTAGGGGTGAGGGTCTTGGTTTAGCGCAAGGTGATGGTGAAGGTAAAAACTCAAGAAAGAGAGAGAGAGGTGGGGTTTAAAATAAATAAAGAGAAGATCCCACATGATCATGCATGGTGGGGGAAGGGTTTTGTTGGGAACATGGGGATGATGGAGAGAGATGGAGAAGATCTCACAAAAGAAAGATCCACCAGAAACAAGAGAAAACAAAGGAGCTAAAAATGGTGGTATTCTTGCATGGCCCATGCATAATAATTAAATGCCATGTTTTATCCTTGTGAAAACAATAATAATTATAACATGGCATGATTCCCATGCATTACCAGAAATGTGGAGTAAAGGCCAAGCAAAAGAAAATAGAATTGGATCCATCCCAACCCACATGAGCTAGATTAAATGCCCAAAAGAAAAATAATAGCTCATGGTTAACTAGGATGGTGGAAATATAAGGTGGTGACAAAGAAAGGTGGTGGATTGGAATAAAAGATATGCCCCCAACTCAATTTGGGCATCAAGCATTTATCAAGAGTCAGATACAATTTATCAAGAGCCAAATACAATTAATAATGCATATGAGAGAAGAACCAAATGGAAAAGGGTTTTATATGATGCTCAAATGCAAGGTGGCATGATGACATGAGCATGATATAATTATGATGCAACAATTATATGTAGGAAGTAGCCCTTATATTACTAGACCAAGTAGCATTACAATTGTTAGAAAATTGGGATGCTACAGACTGCCACACTAAAAAAGAAAGAAATATGTACTTACATGGTCCTCTAGCGACTCCGAAGAAGTTTGCTGAACCATCATCCGAGCAACTATTTGATGCTCCCCTACGTGAGGAGAGCTCGAAGAATTGTGCCCGGAGTGGGCCGCCGCCGGAGGAGAAGGAGCGCGCTCGACCTCTACTTTGGCCCTTGAGGTTGCGACTCCAGATTCCTTCACAAACTCGACGTCGCCAGAAGATGACGATGCCTCTTGGCTACAAGACCAAATTCACATTGAGAAAAGGAAAACTCCAGGGCAAAGCCAACAAGAAGAAACAGAAAAGAACTAGTGAACTCGCAAATTTACCAGTCAAAATTGTCAAGATTAAACGTGGCCTCCGCCGATTCTGACGAAGACTCCTTCGGGAATCGCATCTTCTTGCGAGAAGATGGTGCCACAGTCCTCATAGGAACGACGGGAATTGGTGACTCCGCACCAGCAACTGTGCCTTCTGGAGTCGAAGGAGTCGACGCATCGGAGTCCTCGCTATGCGAACGCTTGCGAGTATCCGGGCTCTCGGACTCGGGGGCTTCCTTTTCCACATCAGAAGGGATAGTCGACTCAGACTCGTCCTCTTCCAAAGCTTCATGAGGAATAATACTGTAACTACCTCGGTGAATTACGCTCTTAGTTAATGCCTGGATGAACGAAAGTGGTTAAAATAGTACGGCGGGGCCCAGGGCCACTCACAGTAGACCTTTCGGCCGTCCTAACCACTTTCAAACAACGGGACAAGAACGAGCGGCGTAATCGGCAGGCGAAGGGATCAACTACATACACAAGTGGGTATGTATGCAAGCCACATACAACAGTACATCAGAGCCATTCCATCTAAAAGAAATAGAAATATTGCAACGCCATACGGCAAGATCCAATTATCCTAGATAGATATAATAATTTAGGATAGCTCCTCATACATCACACATCAGAGTATCAGGCGGAAGCGGAAAACAAGATCCGAGTACGGATAAGAAGCAAATTGGCATAAGATGCCCCATAAATAAACACATCCCGCCCACAGATCACACGGATCCCCGCTCCCGGAATCTCTACACCGAAAGATCGTTGCCAACATCATCTGTCTCTTCCACCCAGTATCCATCTTGCAGGTACACCTGTTCATCTGAATCAAACAATTTATCGTGTGAGACCCTAGGGGTACTCAGCAAGTCTTTATGCCACTAAAGAGGACACAACCTGGGGTGACGCAATTGCAGCAAAATATAATACCTAACAGTTCTATAGAGACTCGCTAACCTTCCGCCTAACCAATGATAGACGGAAGTCCGTGAATTAAGAACAACAGTTATAACAGTATAATTAACAGATCCATCCTCCTCCTCGCTTACCAACGAGGAAGCGGACGAACAACCCCCATCATCCGTTGGTAGTTTTATTAACCATTCCATGAGTATTGCACTATTTACTAGTCAAGTACTTAGTCAATTTAAAAGCGGTACTTTAGTTATACTTGTCTATGATCGAGAAACTGTGCTCCAAGTCGTCCATAACCGCGGACACGGCTTTCAGAAAGATTTACCCTGCAGGGGTGCACGAATAGCAACACACACTCGATCAACCTCGGAAAAACCAAATCAAAACCCAACGAGGCATTCACGACAAAGCAATCACAGGATTCAGAAATATTTCAGGGGGCCACCCCATTAAGCTACCCGCAACGAAGTTGGCCGGCTCCGAGACGGACCCAAGGTTTGTGTCAATGGCTGTAAACGACTGGGAACCCGAAATTGTGACTGGGCTTGTCGATACCGCGAAAACATTCCACGATCCAAAACAGTACAAGTGCTCCACGCACAATCTTAAATAAAGCAGTAACATGGCATAAGTACAGAATAGTAATAAAGCCCCAAACTACTTGTGTCCCCAAGAAATAAGAATGAATCAAGCTCTGGCTTAGGGGGGTCCATAAGGCCTCCAGATGTGGATAGTGCGAACAGTCAAGGAACAGGAATCAAGTACTCGGGGTCCTACGGGACACAAGTGAGCATGACAAACCAAATAGCAGATATTGCTCACCGGTGCCTCTTTCATTAGTTATCCCATTACTACTCAGGTTATGTTGTTTAGGTACCTCGTTATCCATCAGACACTCACATACCCTACTCACGCTTTTCTATGACTCGCATGGCTCAAACAACTCCTGTGGTAATGGCTCATGGGACCGGAACAGGCTTAATGTGGTTTAAAAGTAAAGGCTATGCAATACTTGGGATTCAATTTAATGCAATCGTGACTCCATGATGCAAGAATAAGATAGAGGCAATAGGTACTGTATGTATGCAAGCATGTCGTAGTGCTTGCCTGGCAGCTCAGTTGAAGCGAGAGATGGATCTGGGTAATACTCCTGTGATTTCTGGTAATTCTCCTGCTGGGCGTCTATTCGAAGAAGAACCAAACAAACAAGGGCCAACATAAATAAAGTGCGCAAGCATATAAATTGAAATGCACAAGCAACCAAGCATGCCATGATGAATGATGCACAATTTACATGGCATTAAATTATCATGGCAAAGGTGAGGTGTGGATACAAGAAATAAAGCACTTTAATATTTATTTGCCCAAGTTTTCTTGTCATAAACAGTTCAGAATTTAAATGTTGACATGATGCATGCTTCAATTCAGAACAAGGACTGCATAAATAGAACGGGCTCGTCGCGCTGATCGATTTAGACATATTATTTGTTAAATTTGGAGTTGTAAAACAAAAGTTATTAATTAAATAAGGAAAAGGGCATATTTATTGTAATTTTAATCATCTCTAAAATTAAAGTGTTCAAAATATATTTTGAAGTGCATATTTGGATTCCTCACATTTTTCTGATTCCAAAACATATATTATTTGTATTATTTGGATTTGTATTTTAAAAATTATTTGAATCTGAAAAGAATTTGAATTTAAATAAATTTGAAAAGATTTGAATAAAAACAGACTCAAGGTAAAACTTTTTACACCGCAGGCAAATCTACCCACAGACACTGACAAGTGGGGCTGCACTGACTGGGCCACGCGCGCGCGGAAATTTCTTTTTGCACCGCAGGCTAGGCTAGCCACTGAGGCTGCGGGGTGGGCCAACTGGCGCAGGCCCGCGTGTCAGCGGAGAGCGAGACAGGGGCTGACAGGTGGGCCGGGGGTTGGAGCGCGGGTTGCGGCCGTAAAAAGCCGAGGGGTTTTCCGCAAGATGGCCAGGGCGACTGACAGGTGGGGCACTAGGAGCGCGGGTTGCGAGAATTAAAAAGGTGGGGGGCTTTTTGTAAATCGACCACGAGCCCGGTACTGTTTCTCTTCTCCCGCGTCTGGCGGCCGGTGTGCGCGCGGCACGGAGCGGGGGATCGATCCCGGGTCCCGGGCGCGCGCGCTTAGGGACGGAACCGGTGCGGTGGTGCTAGGGGAGCTGTTAGGAGGGGGTTCGGGTGCTAGGTAGGCTCTAAGCAGCGCGGGAACCTGGCAGACAACGGCGAGCTCTGGCGCGCGGCGGCTGTTCGACGAAACGTTCGCCGGCGCTAGACGTCGACGGCGAGGCGGAGCATGTCAGGGAGAGAGGAAGGCTCACCGCGGGCTCGCTGGTGTGGTCGGATCGGAGCGAGGAGCGGCGGATCGTCGGGGATGCAGGCGCTCCGGCGGCTAGGGTTTGGCGTCGGCGGCGATGGTACTGGCGGCGCAGGGCTTTCTCCTTCGCGTCAGCGGCCACGGGGCGACGCAGGGGTTCGTCCACGATCTTCTCAGCCACCTCCAGGTCGAGCACGCCAGCAGGAACGTCGGGGCGAGGTGGTGCTGGCGGCGAACGGCGGCAGGTGGTTGTCACCGGGGAGGAAGAAGGAGGGGAGGAGGGGAGACTCGGCCAGATCTGGGGAGGCCAGAGAGGCGTGGGGAGGAAGGGAAAAGAAGGAAGAGAGGGAGGAGAGCAGCTGGGGCACGGCAAGATAAAGGTGGCCTCGTGCCACCTTTTTCTCCTCTTCCTCTCAGAGCACATGGGCGAGCGGGGCTGGGGCTGGACCTGGGACTGCAGGTGGACCAGGGCAGGGCGAGAGAGACGGCAGGGTGGGGCTGGCACGAGGGAGAGAGAAGAGAGGGGGGGGACTAGCTCGGGCTAGGGTTAGATGTTGGTCTCGGGTTAGGTTTAGCTAGGGTTAGGGTTAGGGTGTGGCTTAGCTTAGAGAGAGGAGGGGCTAACCGAGGGGTGGGTCAGGTGGTCATGCTAGAGAGAGAGAGGAGAGGATTAGAGTTATGGTTTAGTGTAAGTTAGGTGTAAAGGAAAAATAAAGAGAAAAACTAGGTTTTGAATTTTAGTAGGTATTTATATTTTGATTTAGTTTATGAGGCCAAACCAAGAAGTAAAAGATGAAGCTTGAACTTGCTTGAGACAAAGAGGGAGAGAAACAAGAAAGAAAGAGGAAAGGAGTGAGTAGGTAGCAAGAGCCACATATGATCATACATGTAGATAAATAAAATAAAGGAAAAGAATGTGGTTAAGACCAACCCAAGTGGAACATGGTAATGCTTGAATTAACATGAGGTGGAGGTGAAAAAGAATTCCAAGAAAAGAAAAAGAAAAGAATTATGGGATAGGCCTCATATGGTCCATGCATGGAGAAATAATAATAAAGAAGAAAAGAGGTGGATAGGAGTATGGGGATGGTGGAATGGTAGAAGATGATCTTCCAAAGATAGGATCCATTAAACCCAAAGAAAAACCACAGAAGAGAAAGGTGGTGAAGAATTGTGCATGGCCCATGCAAAATAATAATGCCATTATTTATTTTGTGAAGACAATATGAATATTATGGCATTACTCTATGCATATCCAAGAAGTGGAGATAAAACCAAGCACAAGAATTTAGAGGATTTAATCCATCCCAAACTACATGAGCTAGAATTAAAATATCAAAGAAAAAGAAAGACAAGCTCATTGTTAATGGGATGGTGGAATTATAAAGTGGTGGAAGAGAAAGATGGTGGAATGGAAATAAAAGATATGCCCCCAACTCAACTTGGGCATTTAGACAATATATCAATAGCCAAAATATAATATCAAGAAGCAAATACAATTAATAATGCATGTGAGAGAAGAACCAAAAGAAAAGAAGTTTTATATGATGCTCAAATGCAAGGTGGCATGATGACATGAGCATGATATAATTATGATGCAACAATAATAACTATGGAGTAGCCAATATCTTACTAGGACAAGTAGCATTACAATTGTTAGACAATTGGGATGCTACAACTCTCCCCCACTAAACAGGAATCTCGCCCCGAGATTCTAGGAAGAAGAAGACTCAAAGAGGGTAGGATACTTGGCACGGAGCTCATCTTCACGTTCCCAGGTGGCTTCATCAACGGAATGGTGCGACCACTGCACCTTGCAGAACTTGATGGACTTGTTGCGAGTCCTTCTTTCTGCGACTTCAAGAATTTTTGTGGGGTGTTCTTGATAAGACAGATCTTCTTGGAGATTGATGAGTTCATGGTCCACGGTCCTGCCGGGATCCTTGAAGCACTTCTTGAGTTGAGAGATGTGAAAAACATCATGGACTTTGAGTTGTTCAGGGAGCTCAAGAGCATAAGCAACTTCTCCTCTTCTTCCACGAATTTTGAAAGGACCGATGTATCTAGGAGCCAGCTTTCCTTTGATACCAAAATGGTGCGTGCCTCTCATGGGAGTGACACGAAGGTAAATGAGATCACTAGGGACATACTCCATGTCTGTGTGCTTTCTATCATAATTGCTCTTCTGGCGACTTTGAGCAATCTTCAGATTTTCAAGAATGATGTGAACTTTCTCCTCCGCTTGAGTTACAATGTCGGGGCCAAACAATATTCTTTCACTTGCGCCCGACCAACCAATCGGAGTTCTGCACTTGCGACCATAGAGAGCCTCAAATAGTGCCATCTTTAGAATTTTCTGGAAACTGTTGTTGTAAGAGAATTCAGCATAAGGAAGACATTCTTCCCACTTCATGCCGAAAGAGATAACGCAAGCACGGAGCATATCTTCTAGAATCTGATTGATCCTTTCAACTTGTCCTTGCGACTGAGGGTGGTAAGCTGTGCTGAAGTTTAACTTTGTTCCCAAAGCATTTTGGAAACTTCCCCAGAACTTGGAAGTGAAGATGCTTCCACGGTCTGAACTGATCTCAAGAGGAATTCCATACAAAGAGACAATTCTGTTGATATAGAGTTCAGCCAACTGAATTGCAGAAATTGTTTCCTTGACTGGAAAGAAGTGAGCTACTTTGGAAAGCCTGTCAATGACAACAAAGATTGCATTGTTGCCTTTCTGCGACCTTGGAAAACCAGTGATGAAGTCCATCTCTACTTTCTCCCATTTCCATTCCGGAGGCTTCAATGGCTGTAGAAGACCGGAAGGTTTCTGATGAACAGCTTTAACTCTGCGACAAACATCACACTCTGAGACATACTTGGCACAATATCGTTTCAAACTAGGCCACCAATATTGTGTTTTCAAGTCCATGTACATCTTAGTGCTGCCAGGGTGAATAGAAAGAACAGAATCATGCGCCTCCTTGAGAACTTGCTCTCTTAAACCCGGGTAGTTCAGAACAAACATCCGGTGTTCAAAGAAAAGAGTGCCTTGGTCATCTACGTGAAAAGACTCATACTTCGGAAGTTGAATGTTGGAGATGATCTTTTTAGTGTAAGGATCCCCAAGCTGAATGGAACAGACCTTTTCTTCCAAGAGGGGTGTTGCTAGAAGGTTCAGAAGATAACCTTGATCCACAATTTCAAGGTTTAGCTTGCGGAATTCCTCACACAAGAGAGGCTGTTGTTCTTCCACCATGAGGTTGTTGACATAAGCTTTTCGGCTGAGAGCATCTGCCATGACATTAGCTTTGCCCGGGGTGTAGTTGATGGTCAAATCGAAATCATTGATTGTTTCAATCCACCTCCTCTGACGAAGGTTGAGATTAGGCTGTGTGAAGATATACTTCAGACTCTTGTGATCAGAAAAGATCTCACAATGGTTGCCAAGCAAGTAATGCCTCCATACTTTCAAAGCAAAGACAACTGCTGCGAGTTCGAGGTCATGTGTAGGATAGTTGATCTCATGCGTCTTCAACTGGCGAGATGCATAAGCAACAACTTGCTTTTCTTGCATAAGGACCGCATCCAATCCTTGCAATGAAGCATCACAGAAAATCTGGAAAGGCTTTGATGTATCTGGAGGAACCAAGACTGGTGTGGAAGTGAGCTTCTCTTTGAGTGTTTTAAAGCTTGCTTGACATGCAGGAGTCCAAAGATATTTCTTGCCTTTCTTGAGGAGATCGGTAAGAGGCTTCGCAATCTTTGAGAAGTTTTGAACGAAGCGACGGCAGTAACTGGCCAAACCAAGGAAACTCCGGACTTCTTTGACATTTATGGGTGGAAGCTAGTCCATAATTGTCTTAATAGTTTCTGGGTTGACGGCGATGCCCTTGGCAGAGATGACGTGACCAAGGTAGGTGACTTGAGGCAGCCAAAACTCACACTTAGAGAACTTTGCATACAGGCGGTTCTCACGAAGCTTGTTTAGGACACACCGAAGGTGTTCTTCATGTTCTTCTTTTGACATTGAATAGACTAGAATGTCATCCAGATAGACCACAACGAACTTATCAAGATACTCCATGAAAACCGAGTTCATAAGCCTCGAGAAGGTGGCAGATGCGTTGGTGAGACCAAAAGACATGACCGTGTACTCATACAGGCCATAGCGGGTGGTGAAAGCTCTTTTGGGAACATCTTCCTTGCGGATCTTGATTTGATGATAACCACTTCTCAAATCAAGATTAGAGAATACCACAGCTCCAGCTAGCTGATCAAAGAGATCATTAATCCGCGGAAGGGGATATTTATTCTTGATTGTTTTAGCATTGAGTGCCCGATAGTCAACACAGAGTCTATCAGTCTTGTCTCGCTTCTTCACAAAGATGGTTGGACTACCCCAAGAAGAAGTACTGTGCTGAATGAAACCCAACTTCTCTTGTTCATCCAACTGACGCTTAAGTTCAGCCAACTCAGCAGGACCCATTTTATAAGGCCGCTTGGAAATATGAGCAGTACCAGGTTCAAGTTCAATGACAAACTCAAGCTCACGATCCGGAGGCATACCTGGCAACTCTTCAGGAAAGACATCTGGAAACTCACAAACTACAGGAACACTCTGAATACCTTCCATAACATCATCATTCAGAGCTGCCAAAGAATAAAGCTGAATTGCAGGAGTCAGACTTGGAGAATAGACTATATGGCCTTCAGGAATTTTCAGAGAAACCGAACGTTCAGCACAATCAATCACAGCTGCATTTGCTGTCAACCAATCCATGCCCAAGATAACATCAATATCAGAATTGCCCAGAACAATTAAGGAAGCCGGAAACAAAGAACCACCAATCTCAATTTGATTGCCATGGCTGATCTTAGTAGATAACAATCTTGCCCCGGGAGAAACAACCATTAACTTTCTATCCAGCTGGTCTATAACAAGCTCATGCTCATTTGCAAATTTGTGAGAAACGAAAGAATGTGAAGCACCAGAATCAAACAAAACTCGTGCAGGAACTGAGTTAACAGGAAGCATACCCATGACAACTCCAGGTGCATGCTCAGCTTGAGCGATGTTGACACAGTTGGCACGAGCAACCATAGATCCCGGCTTAGTGTTGATGTTGAGAGCCCGAGGTGGAGGTGCACGAATCATAGGAGCACTTGCCGCAGGTCTTGGAGGTGGTGGTGGGAGAGCTTTGTTGTTCATTGGACAATTCCATTGCTGATGGCCAGTGTTTCCACAAGTATAACAAGCACTAGGTGGACGTGGAGCAACGTAGCCAGGGACTCCGCCAGACGCTCCAGGGTAGTTGTGGTTGTAGCCCCTGGGAGCCGCAGTGAAGGAGTTTGGTGGCCTTGGTGCGTAGCTTGAAGGTCTTGGTGGAGCAGGGAGCGACAGTGGGGTGTTAGGAACCCAGACACGACGCTTAGAAGGAGCTGTCATAGCAGAAGAGCTTGCTGTATCACGGCTGTGTTTCTTTGACTCCTCAAACACTTGCCTACTTGCTTCTTCCTGCAGAGCTGTGTGCTGAAGTTCCAGGAAAGATGCTGGCCTTGCATGAGTGATTGCATATTTGATGGAAGCATTGAGGCCTTGCCGAAACCTCTTTTGCTTCTTCTTGTCATCAGAGATCTCATTGCCACCATAACGAGACAGGTTCATGAAGTTTCTGATGTAGGTGTTGACATTGTCAGTGCCCTGCTTGAGGTTGAGAAACACTTCCTTCATCCTTTCCATGACAATTTCTGACAGATATTGCTCTTTGAAAGCAGCAGTGAACCACTCCCAAGTAGGCTGAAAACCAGAAAGAGCTGCCTTGAGATAATTTTCCCACCAGAGAGCTGCATCTCCCTTCAGAAGGTGAGTAGCACACTTGACCCATTCTTGCTCGGGAACATCCGCAGTCATCAGCAACCTTGACACTTCACGAAGCCAATCATCCACATCAAGTGGCTGATCAGACACCTCAAATTGGCGTGGGTTGAACTTGAGAAAACTCTTGATGTCTCCTCGCTTGGGAGGTGGAGGTAGCGGAGCAAACTCATTCCTCCTGACACTTTCCTCGAAGCGCTGCTGGTTCTGCTGCATAGTGCCCAAAGCATTTGCAATACTTGCCAAAGCAGCCCCGAGTTCAGGTGGTATATCCTCCTCAGAACAGCGTGGTGGTGCCATCCTGTGATTGATATAAAACACAAGTCAGTACTATAATGGAGAATAATAATAATCCAAAATAGTACCAAAATGGAATTAATCAAGATTAAAGAATGCAATTCACTGAGATGATATTAAAATATCAACAAAGTTCAAGGCAATTAGAAGATATTAAGCATAACACACACGACTGAACAAGGAGTGTGGTATACAAACTAACAAAGAAAAATTTTCCGCAAATTTTGGCATTAAAATACCACTAAATGCGCAAAACCACTTAACGAATTAAGATTAGTAACTCTACTAGTTCAATATACAAAAGCAAATGACAAAAGTAGTGGTATGGTCGCGACTCCATCCCGCACTCAAATCATTACTCCGCACATGAATCAGTAAAACACATATCCCACAACTTCTTCTTAAGATGAACCTAAAGATTGTTAACTACGGAAAAGAACACCCCAACAAGATAACGTCGGATAACAAAGAGTAAGATAGATCGCATCGGTGTACAATGTGTCAGAATAGATCGCGTCGGTTTACAAAGGACCGTCGATAGGGAATGTACCGACAGTTGATAACCAAAAGGCAGATAATGATAACATTTGGATGCAACAGATAGACAAGGAATTCACACACACACACACACACAAACATAACCTATGGTACTACGGAACCCAGAACACGTGAATCCTAGTTTGAAGCTTAGAAGAGGATTGAAAACGTTACACTTCCTTACCAGAAAAAAGGGTGGGTGGGTGGGTAAGAAGAAAAATGGAAGCAGTCCTACTCTCACGTTTTGTTTTTCCCTAATATACATAACTACCAAAATATTTGCTAGACAGACAACGACCATTTTGGCTGAGACCCTGAAGGGCGGGATGGCTCTGATACCAATTGTAACTACCTCGGTGAATTACGCTCTTAGTTAATGCCTGGATGAACGAAAGTGGTTAAAAGGGCCACTCACAGTAGACCTTTTGGCCGTCCTAACTACTTTCAAACAACGGGACAAGAACGAGCGGCGTAATCGGCAGGCGAAGGGATCAACTACATACACAAGTGGGTATGTATGCAAGCCACATACAACAGTACATCAGAGCCATTCCATCTAAAAGAAATAGAAATATTGCAACGCCATACGGCAAGATCCAAACATCCTAGATAGATATAATAATTTAGGATAGCTCCTCATACATCACACATCAGAGTATCAGGCGGGAAGCGGAGAAAACAAGATCCGAGTACGGATAAGAAGCAAATTGGCATAAGATGCCCCATAAATAAACACATCCCGCCCACAGATCACACGGATCCCCGCTCCCGGAATCTCTACACCGAATGATCGTTGCCAACATCATCTGTCTCTTCCACCCAGTATCCATCTTGCGGGTACACCTGTTCATCTGAATCAAACAATTTATCGTGTGAGACCCTAGGGGTACTCAGCAAGTCTTTATGCCACTAAAGGGGACACAACCTGGGGTGACGCAATTGCAGCAAAAGATAATACCTAACAGTTCTATAGAGACTCGCTAACCTTCCGCCTAACCAATGATAGACGGAAGTCCGTGAATTAAGAACAACAGTTATAACAGTATAATTAACAGATCCATCCTCCTCCTCGCTTACCAACGAGGAAGCGGACGAACAACCCTCATCATCCGGTGGCAGTTTTATTAACCATTCCATGAGTATTGCACTATTTACTAGTCAAGTACTTAGTCATTTAAAAGCGGTACTTTAGTTATACTTGTCTATGATCGAGAAACTGTGCTCCAAGTCGTCCATAACCGCGGACACGGCTTTCAGAAAGATTTACCCTGCAGGGGTGCACGAATAGCAACACACACTCGATCAACCTCGGAAAAACCAAATCAAAACCCAACGAGGCATTCACGACAAAGCAATCACAGGATTCAGAAATATTTCAGGGGGCCACCCCCTTAAGCTACCCGCAACGAAGTTGGCCGGCTCCGAGACGGGCCCAAGGTTTGTGTCAATGGCTGTAAACGACTGGGAACCCGAAATTGTGACTGGGCTTGTCGATACCGCGAAAACATTCCACGATCCAAAATAGTACAGGTGCTCCACACACAATCTTAAATAAAGCAGTAACATGGCATAAGTACAGAATAGTAATAAAGCCCCAAACTACTTGTGGCCCCAAGAAATAAGAATGAATCAAGCTCTAGCTCAGGGGGTCCATAAGGCCTCCCGGATGTGGATAGTGCGAACAGGCAAGGAACAGGAATCAAGTACTCGGGGTCCTACGGGACACAAGTGAGCATGACAAACCAAATAGCAGATATTGCTCACCGGTGCCTCTTTCATTAGTTATCCCATTACTACTCAGGTTATGTTGTTTAGGTACCTCGTTATCCATCAGACACTCACATACCCTACTCACGCTTTTCTACGACTCGCATGGCTCAAACAACTCCTGTGGTAATGGCTCATGGGACCGGAACAGGCTTAATGTGGTTTAAAAGTAAAGGCTATGCAATACTTGGGATTCAATTTAATGCAATCGTGACTCCATGATGCAAGAATAAGATAGAGGCAATAGGTACTGTATGTATGCAAGCATGTGGTAGTGCTTGCCTGGCAGCTCAGTTGAAGCGAGAGATGGATCTGGGTAATACTCCTGTGATTCCTGGTAATTCTCCTGCTGGGCGTCTATTCGAAGAAGAACCAAACAAACAAGGGCCAACATAAATAAAGTGCGCAAGCATATAAATTGAAATGCACAAGCAACCAAGCATGCCATGATGAATGATGCACAATTTACATGGCATTAAATTATCATGGCAAGGTGAGGTGTGGATACAAGAAATAAAGCACTTTAATATTTATTTGCCCAAGTTTTCTTGTCATAAACAGTTCAGAATTTAAATGTTGACATGATGCATGCTTCAATTCAGAACAAGGACTGCATAAATAGAACGGGCTCGTCGCGCTGATCGATTTAGACATATTATTTGTTAATTTGGAGTTGTAAAACAAAAGTTATTAATTAAATAAGGAAAAGGGCATATTTATTGTAATTTTAATCATCTCTAAAATTAAAGTGTTCAAAATATATTTTGAAGTGCATATTGGATTCCTCACATTTTTCTGATTCCAAAACATATATTATTTGTATTATTTGGATTTGTATTTAAAAATTATTTGAATCTGAAAAGAATTTGAATTTAAATAAATTTGAAAAGATTTGAATAAAAACAGACTCAAGGTAAAACTTTTTACACCGCAGGCAAATCTACCCACAGACACTGACAAGTGGGGCTGCACTGACTAGGCCACGCGCGCGCGGAAATTCTTTTTGCACCGCAGGCTAGGCTAGCCACTGAGGCTGCGGGGTGGGCCAACTGGCGCAGGCCCGCGTGTCAGCGGAGAGCGAGACAGGGGCTGACAGGTGGGCCGGGGGTTGGAGCGCGGGTTGCGGCGTAAAAGCCGAGGGGTTTTCCGCAAGATGGCCAGGGCGACTGACAGGTGGGGCACTAGGAGCGCGGGTTGCGAGAATTAAAAAGG